>PVKA01018982.1:0-42871 GCA_004027165.1 Ctenomys sociabilis | reverse complement strand
TTTTAACCTTTTTCATTTTTAAGGGACAATAAGTAAGTTGTTCTCAGAAGCCTGTAAAGGAAAATAAGAACAAGAAATGTATTAAATGGAAGGAACAGTTAACTAGAAGGCATAACATTATAATGAGAACTATACAGAAAATGAATCTGAATATTCTCAGTGTATTTACACATTGATTCTTAAGCATTATGTATATATAAAAATGTGTGTATATAATATATATGTACATACACACACACACACACACACACACACACACACACACACACATATATATATATATATATATATGGACAATAGGGCCTCTATATATGTCAGAGACCCCACTGTCCCAAAATCTATGTCCTCACCTTTCAGAGGGTGTCACACTTGTGTATGTGTAAGAACCCTCTTCCTTGAACTTGGAAACCTTTGTTCACTGATGAGGGTGTACAGATATGTAGTCCCACACTATTCTTAACCACACAGATCACAAATAAAAATACACTGTGTGAGGAGATAGCTCAGTAATCTAAGCGCCTGCCTGGCAAGTGCAAAGACCGTAAGTTTGATCCCCAGTACTGCATGCCGTGCTGGGTAGCACATGCCTATAATCCCAGTTCTGGGAGGATCACTGTAAGTCTGACCTGTGTAGTGAGACCCTATATCAAATAAATAGTAAATAAATAATTTTTTTATAAAATCAAATATGCTGTAGTAAGGTCCCTTTAAAAAAAATAACTCTTTGCTATTTGATAATAGTCATCACAGGTAAACCCTGCAGTTCTCTGAGTAAATAGCATTTTCACATGTATGTAGCCTTCACCTTCTCACTGGTGGATGTAGCTTACCTGTGCTTTTTTGTTGACTTGAACTTTCTTTGTTTTTTCTTTCTTTTTTTTTTTTTTTTTGGTGGAACTGGAGATTTTGCTTGCCAAGCAAGTGCTTATTCTACTGAGCTGTCTCCCCAACCCCAACTTGAGCTTTCAAAACCCAATCTGGCCACCACATCCTACTAGTTCTCCTTTTATGATGTGTTTATTAGAATGAGACCATAGGCAACTTACTGACTCCCTTTCTATGTTAGTTTCCTCTTTTTCTGTAGTAGAATCTTGGGACAACTGAATGAGAAAAATTATTAAAGTCGAGGACTTGGCAGGTGTTAACTATCAAGAAGGTGATGGTACATTACAACTGATGTTGTTCTGCCTCCTTTTTATCTCCATTCTAGGCCATTTATCATATTGGTCAATCAGCACTACAAACAAATAAACATTATTGTTTTATTTATTTATTTACTTATTTAGTGTGCAGTACCAGGGATTGAACTTTGGACCTTGTGCTTGCCAGGCAGGCACTTAAACCACTGAGCTATCTCCCCAGCCCTACAAATAAATAAATAACAGCAACATCATTTAGTCTAATCAATTCCGACTTTAACCTTCACATGCTTCTGATTAATTCCAACCTAGGCTTATGACCAAGAAATTTGATAGATGTGGAAGGTTTGTATTTCTAAGTTACCTTTTTTTTTTTGAGATAGGGTCTCACTACATATTTTAGGCTGGACTTGAACCTACTGTGAGGCCTGTGCTGGCCTCATACTTGTGATCCTCCTGCTTCAGGCTCCCAAGCGCTGGGATTAAGGACATGTGTAACACATCCAGATTCTAAGTTACTTTTGATAAACTGTTATTCAAGATTTAAATCTTGGAATTTTTCTGTTGAAGTGATCTTTAGTTGTATTTTAATTTCCATTTTCCAAGAAGGTGAAAGATAACTTCATATATGCTTACTTTTGGTTTTCCTTTAAAAATATTTTAATGTTGGTAATCATTTGGATTTTCAATAAATCACAGCCTTCATGGCCTTTGCCCCAACTTTTACTGGATTGTTTTATATTTTAATAATTTATTTATGGGCTTTTGTATGCATTCTGGAGAGCAATTGCCAACAGACAGTTACTCTGTATTGCAAATAACTTTCTTTTTTTTTTTCCGGTGGGGGACAAATATTTAATGATACATTGCTCTTCAGGGAAATGGTTACAGAGGCCTTTGGAAACTAAGAACCCAACCATGCGGCACAGACCTGAACTAGTTTCTTACCATACCTGCCCTATACACTATAACCTTTTTCTCTCCAAAATGACCCTCATCTCACATGAAAATAGTTGCCACCGGGAAACAAAAAATGTAGCTTTGCGTCCAAAAGGAAAAACAGCAATCCGCTGGTCAACTGGTAAGAGCAGAAAATCCAGAGCCCTTCACTGTGGTGTTTTGGCCTTGTTCTTCTTGTCTCTCTTCTTCAGCCCACCCATGTTAGCCCTCAGCAGGTTTGAGTAGGCCATCTGAAGTTTATTCACTTCTTTAGAGCTCACCACAGTGCTGATCTTCTTTTTCCCATCCGTTGTTCTCAAGAGACATTTGCTATCTGCAGGCTCAAAGCCCTCCACAGAGCCCTTCTTTGGGATGGATCTAGTTCAACCATCATATTTCTTCAGGGTGATGAACACGCTGCCCAACTTCCAGCCCTTCTAGAAGAGCCTGGTCAGTTTGTTCCGGAACTGCTCATTCTCCAGCAGCACCATCTTTTTTTTTTTTTTTTTTTTTTTTTTTTTTTTTTTTTTTTTTGTCTTGTTTGAGACAGGGTCTCACTGTGCAGTTCAGGCTGGCCTTAAGCTCACTTTGTAGCTCAGGCTGGTCTTGAACTCACAACAATCCTCCTGCCTCAGCCTCCCTAGTGCTGGGATTACAGGCATGCGCCACCACGCCCAGCCAGCAGCACCATCTTGATGAAACAGGCAAATAACTTTCCAGTGAGTTTCATTTTTCATCATATTTATGGTGTCTTATGTTGTTTGGAAATCCATGTTCCTCTTCCTGAAGCTCCCCAACAACCAACCCCTCCACATTTCCATAAAAGATTTCTGGAAATTGGTCAATCCACATCTCTGAATGAGTCTTTCAAGGCCCTCTTTGATCTAAAAGGTGAGAATAGGGTAATACTTACTCTTAGAACTTTTGTGAGAACGAAATAATAAGATGGGAAGTATTGCTCCTCTTTTCTACAGACTTTTGTTGTCATTTGCTTTTTCTATGCCAAGAATGATTTTCTCATTCCTCTTGGCATGAGATTGGATTAGGTGCCCGTGGTAGACATTGCCTCAGAGTAGTCACACCCATCATTCCTTCCTGATAAAAGAAGCCTGCTTTTGCACTGTTCAGTCTGTTGGTGTGCTTCCCCTGCCCTCCTGTGGTCCATGCTGAGGACTGACTCACTCATTAGCTGCTTTCAGTCTCGTTATCTAGCATTTGTGTACTTTCAAGGCTCAAAAGATACTTATTATGTATTTCTAGATTCTTTTGTAGCTTGAATTCTGAATGTGAATTTATCTCTCTGAGACCATATGCACATATTTGTTACAGGATATTGTTATAACTGTTCTATTTTATTGCTAGTTACTGTTGTTCACCCATTTATACCAAAGATCGAACTTTTTTTGAATTTTAACATGACATTTATGTATGTTACCTTGAAAAATTCAAGGAACAAGAATTTGAAGGGAATACATCTCATTATGTTCCATTGTTATGAGCATTCCACAAATGGATCACCAAGCATTGAATGGATAATGGCTTACTGTGGATAATTTAAATTTTTCATAGGTATGCATGTTCTTTATAGAAAAAAAATAATATAGAGTTTAGTAATATATATAGTTTCAGGCAATCATTGGTGATATTGGAATCTAACTTTTTTAGACAAAGAGGGGTACTGACTCTCCTGAAGTCCTTATCTCCTAACTCGATCACATTGGAGGCTAACATTTCAACATAGGAATTTGGGGGAAACAAATTAAGACTCATAACTAAGTCCAGAAATAATGTTTAGCCAGCTTTCAGGGCATCTCTTGGTCAAGTCAAGTTGACACAAAAAGGTTGGCCAGCACATATATGTAATAAAGGCATCATGCTTCTGGAATTTAATCAACGTAGAGGCAGCTTCTTAAGTGGCAAGTAGAGTTCAGATCATGGTAGAAACCTGAGCTTCCCTGATAGCCCAGCTCTATAGAATAATTCTGAAAGTTATTCCTGAGTTATTGTCAAACATGCTATTGTTTGGATAAGTGTCCTTCAAAGGCTTGGCTCCCAACTCCTAGGTAGAAGCTCTACCCTTAGGAGGTAGAGCCTGTTGAAAGTCTTTTGATTATATGGGGAATAGCCTTTGAAAGGAATATTCAGATCCTGACCTCTCTCTCTCACTCTCTCTTTTATTTCTCTCCTCTCTCTCTCTCTCTCTCTCTCTCTCTCTCTCTCTCTCTCTCTCTCTCTCTCTCTCTGAGTGCCTCCAGGTGAACAGCTTTCTTCATCTCAAACTCCCACAGTGATCTATTGCCTTTCTCAGAAACAATGGGCTAGCCAACCATGGACTTAAAGCTCCAAAACAGTGATTTTCATCTTTTTGAGTTCTTTGCTCACATATTTTATTATATTAATGGAAAGTTAACACATCTCATGACTAACCACCTGGAAGCCCATTTTTGTTAAAACTACCCAGAGCAGATACTGTGACCAAGACTGCAGGGGTCTGTTGGTCTCACTGTGATTGCTTCTACCCAGGGAGACACAGCTGCAGGAATGAGGAAGATAGACAAGAAGACAAAAACTGGGCTAGGTGGTTGCTGGTCTGCCTGACAGGCAAGACTAACAACACAAAACAAAATGATCCTTTATTTATACTTCAGCAAAAGTCTGTAAGGAGGTTGCCTATGGACTAATAGCTGACCTTAAACCAGACAGGATGTTTATCTCAGGACTGAGGAAGCCTGTTTGCTTTAGGTATTGAGACCCAGTCCCACCCATACACATTTGATCAATTTCCTAGCTTCCTGCCTGGGACTCCCAACACAGAAAGACTCCATAGTATATTTGCCATATATATTGGCATGGCCTATGACCCAGTCCTAGCCAATGAGAAACAAGTAGAAACTTGGACCCTGATAACTCTATAAAGTCATTTTACCAGTCTTGGACTGTTTCTTTACAGGTATAAAGCCCTAATTAATTTAAGAGACAAATATGTATTATTGTATGTTAGTTACATTTTCAGATTTGCATTTTTTATACATTACTTGGGTTCTATTAATGCTGAAGGTTAGGCAAACTGTTAGGATATAAATTATAAGATGAAATATTCTGAATATCTGCAATCATTATTCATATGTACATTTGTGAATGTAAGTATACGAGACAAATCATTTAACATGGAATTGATGGATCATGCCAAATTGCATTTAGGCCAACTTACATTCAAACAGTCCAGTCTTCATTTCTTCTCCTTGATGGGCATTTTGTGTTTGTATAATTTGCATAGGTAAAAGATATCTCTTGCGGCTTGGGAGATGGCTCAGTAGAACAAGCACTTCCCTGGCAAGCGCAAGGGCCTGAGTTTAATCCCTGTTTCTAAAAAAACAAAAACGAAAACAAATAAAACTTGCAGCAAAAGATATTTCTTTACCTTTTACATTTTTATTTCTTCATTTGTGCTTTCATATATCTTCATAAAGACATTAGCTGTCTGATTTTCTCTTTTTTTTAATGTACTTAGTACAGGGTCTACAGGGTCTCACTATGTAGATTGGATTTGTAGTGATCCTCCTGTTTTTGGCCTCCCAAATGCAGGGATTACAGGCATGCCGCCACCATGCCCAGTCTCAATTGCTGTCTCATCATACCCCAAGGGTGGGGTCAGCAAGGCAAGTTGGGGGTCAAACCCCGGCCGCTAGCTGTTTGATTTCTATAAACTGCTTTTTCATACTAGTTATGAATTTTCTACCTTTTTTCTCTTTTAAATTCAGAGAGTTAATTTTATATAAAGGAAATGACTCTTGACTATCATATACTCTGTGACTATTTTTCCTGTGGTGTTTCATGTGTTGTTTTGACCTTGTTTATAGATATTTACTTTTCTTTTTAGAGGCAAGGTCTTGCTATGTTGCCCAGGCTAGTCTCAAATTCCTGGCCTCAAGCAATCCTTCTGCCTCAGTCTCCCAAGTAACTAGAATTACAGGCATATAGTTCGCTGTGCTGGGCTGGGATTTTTCTGTTTTGTGGGATGGTTTTTGTTGTTTTCCAGTATCACATACTGAATATAGGGCTTTTCCACAGAGCTACATCCCCAGCCCATATTTCATTTTGAGACAAAACTTGCTAAATTGCTGGGTTGCCTGGGTAGAACTCAAACTCATGATCCTCCTGCCTCAGCCTCCCAGAGATGAGTTTATTTTTATTCAGTCAAAATTAACAATAGTTTCCTTTATGTTATCTTGCGCTGTGTATGTAAGAGAGAAAGACAGAGACAGAAAAAGAGTCCTGACATCTTTAGTTGTTCACCTAATAGGGCTAATTAGCCAGAGAAGACATGCCTGACTTGCATGAGACTACTATGCACACTTAATTTTGCAACAAATGAGAGAAGGAGGGAAGAAAGGGACATTAATTTATTGTGGGAAAACACTATGCCAAGTACTTATCTTGGCTGAAGCTGAAACTGATCCTATGTGGGAGGGCAGGATGAGGCCTTATTGCCTAAAGCAGTCAAGCTACTTCAGTCTTCAGAAAAACATCCTGTCTGGACCTTGTGGGCTATTAGTCACTAGGCAACCTTGTGCCTTGCAACTTTGTAAAGGTATAAATAAAGGCCCTTAGTGTTATTCGGGTGGCTGTCCCACTGAGTAGGCAGATGAACCACCACCTAACCTAGCTCATGTCTTTTTGTCTGTCTTTTCCATTCCTGCCACCATTTCTCCTCAAGGTACAGCAGATCACATGATGGATCCCTATAGGTGAGAAGCCTGTGGGAAAGGACAGTGCTTTCCAACTGGACTGGCGATAGAAGCTCAAGTACTCCAAGTATCAGGGCAGCTAAGAGTAGGAACCAGACAGTAGCATTCTGCCTGGGTCTCAATATGGATCCTGCCTTGAGTATCTGGACAACACTAAGCCAGTTTCTCAGACTCTGAGTTTTCCTAATGTGTTTGTAAAGGATCTCAGAATTATAAAATCATTAAGGTGTGTTCAAATTCATAAGTGTAAATATAACAGAATACTGAGCAATTAGGCTGTAAACGGTCAATGCAGATAGTACATCTGTGCTTTATAGCTGAGTTAAAGTGTCCACACCACAATCCACCTATGAAGATAATAATGTAACTTTCTTCATGTGCTCCTATACCTAAACCTCATATTCTCTAGAATTCTCAGTCTTGAAGAGGAAAACCACTTGTCAAATAGGTCTTTCTAATGTTATCACTGTGCTATACACAATCAAGTGAAAGAAACTATCATGTCTGGTTTCCCTCAGTGAGCTTTATATTCACCCTTGCCCTCCCATTCTTAGATGGCTTTAAAGTTGTATTTCCAAAGGTGGTGAAAGGAGGAAAAGAATACAGGATTCTATGCAGTCTTTCTTCTACATCTAGGCTGCACTCATAAGGTATATCTGGGACCCGAGTACCTGGTTCCTAAGGGTGATGCTATCACCCAACTGCTACCACTGCCATCCTGCTGAGGTCCTAGTCCTGTGTTTGACCTCCACAAACCTCTACCCATTCCAGCATCCTAGCCAGGGTAATCTCTGCACCTTTCTACCCACAGCATGCTCCCCAGACTCCTCCTCCCACCTTTGCTTCTCACCACGTCTTCCCAGGGTGAAGCTCAGGGCTGAATCCAGGGTTGTCATGGGGAACAGAGATGGACAGGAAGCTCAGCATTGGTTCTTTTTTTTTATGCATTAACTGCTCCTTTCTTTTTTTTTTTAAATTTTCATATAATTAGAATTCTCAAAGTAGAAAGGAGTAGGCAATAAATATTTAAGGATTTAAAATTTCTGAATTTAGTTCAACTTATAATACCACATTTCTAAGAAAAAGAACCTTTTGCACAAGAAATTTAAATAAAATCATGCCAAGATACACAAAAATACAATTGTCCAAAACTCATTATTAAGGAAAAAATGGTTAAAGCATATACATAAAAATATTAGTTATGGAAGAACAAAATTAAATAGCATCTTATTCCACATTAGAAAGATAAAAAAAAGACCAAGTGTGTAAGAAACTAGACTAATTAAAGGACTGAAAGAAAAAGAAAGATCTATTCTCTTTAAATTTTATACTTAGCAAACATACCTTTGAAAATTAAAAGTAAAATATTTTCTATTTATACAAACTTGAAATATTTTAATACCTCCAGATGTAGTATATAGGAAGTAACAAAGAACATAATTCAAAAGGCATGAGAAGTTGCCGTATGCTCCTGGATGAACAATAAAGAGCTCTCAAAGTGATAGTTATGCAGGACTATATAAAATATATTAGATGAACCCTTATTTAAAAGGTCACTGAAGATTTCTATGAAACTGTACCAATCTTATGTCGGGTTATACATGTATTTTTTTTCGTATGTATGTGTGTGTATGTGTATAAAGGACAGGAAAGAAGTCAACAGAAAATAGAAATACACTTTTTAAAGTTTCTAATACTCGGAGAAGATATCATATGTCTTTTAGATAAATTGTAATTCAAAGATATAGTATAAATCTTAAAACAAAAATTAAGATTAAGCAATATTCAGAAAATTAAATACTAATTAATTAAAAATTAAATGTTTCAAAACAATCGAACTAAGAAAAAGTTTTCATGATAGTAAAGAAGTACTAAGAGGGGCCGGGTGTGGTGGCACATGCCTGTAATCCCAGCACTTGGGAGGCTGACGCGGGAGGATTGTTGTGAGTTCGAGACCAGCCTGAGCTACAAAGTGAGCTTAAGGCCAGACTGAACTGCATAGTGAGACCCTGTCTCAAAAAGACAAAAAAAAAAAGTAAAAAAAATAAAGAAGTATTAAGAATAAAACATAAGATAAATGCTGGAATGACAAATAAATGACCATCACTTCTGATAGTTTGGGGATAGATTACTGCACAAAGTTCTAGTGTGTTGTAGACATGGATAAAGACCATGACACTTACTGGTGGCCAGGTGTCATTTGTGGGACTGAGCTACAGTTTTTTCCTTAAAATCCACCCTGTAGTCCCATATGGAATCTTGATCCATAGGGTGCAAGAGAAGTCCATTTGTAGAGTGTGCTGGTGGAAATATTTTACTGCTGTATACAATATAACTGAAAGACTACTATTGTATACCACTTATTCTCCTGTGTTTGTTTGCCCTATTTCGTTGTTTCTTTCCATTCTCGTTCATCAGCATTGGTTCTTAAGTCCTCCCTGCCCCTCTATCCAAGGCAGATGCCAGTGCAGGTGATGTCCCAGCTGGGGCTTTCCTCTCTCAGGACCACCTCAGCCTCATTCCTGCCCATCCTAGTTACCAGTGTGAGTCAAACTCTAGTCCTGGCTTATATGTAAACAAAGTGTAGATGTATTTTAAAATCCATTTTGCTTCTTACTAAAGTCTGAAATTTAAGTCTATTATCTTAACAGAGATTCTGAAAGTAAGTTTAACATTTTGAAAGACACAGTAACTTTGTTCTAGGAAGAATGTGCCTTTAAACAGAGGTCTTTAATTCAATGAATAAAGAAAGCTAAAGGCTACATTTTAGTAGCCAAGGATATGTTATTTCCACCTTCCTTCATAGATTGCTGCATGCCCTATGAGTATTTATTCAGACAAGGTCCCCAACTTATTCTATAATAAGAAATAAGATCTAGGCTTCTTTCTAAAATCAGGTTGCTCTTGTACCTTCCTTGCCTCCCTCTCTTTCCTTTCCTTAAGCCTCATTAGACCTGGATCTTCAGTAAGTGGCTCCTGCCTTTGAGTGGTATTATCTGCTCCCCCTGAAGGAAGCTGTTTTGAAGGAAGAGAATTTCTTCTGCAAGCAAATTTTGCAACCCTAATGGCCACAGGTCTGGATCGGGTTTGCATAGCTTGGGGGAAACAGAGATCCAGTCATTGTTTAAGATGGAGGAGATTTTGTGTGTTAGGGTAAGACACTTCTATTGCCACCATCTGCTGGCCAGAGTATCTGGTTTGGCTCTTGTCACTAGATGAATCAGCTCTCTGGGCTTCTTGAGCTGAAGAATGCAACCAGCATTAGGAGGTTTAGATTCTTCTCATGGTTGGTCTTGAGGTCAGATCTTCCTCCTCAGGGTACTCTCTACTGTGTACTCATAAACTATAATCATGCCTATAATCTGACTGGACAGGGCTGCAGAGACAGCTAAGCAGTCTGAGCACCTTCCTAGGCAAGCACAAGGACCCGGTTCAATCCCCAGTACCACATGAGGTGTTATCCCTGCTCTGGCCATGGTGGCACACACTTATAATCCCAGCATGGTGGAGACTGAAACAGGAGAATCACATGAGTCCAAACGGTGTAGTGAGACCCTGTACCAAATATATAAAATAAAAAAAGGGACTTGGGAGATGGCTCAGTGGAATAAGCGCTTCCTTGGCAAGTGCAAGGACCTGAGTTCAATCCCTGGTTCTGCCAAAAAATAAAAAAAATTTAAATAAAAAAAATTTTTTTTTGGTCTTTTTGAGACAGGGTCTCACTGTGCAGTTCAGGCTGGCCTTAAGCTCACTTTGTAGCTCAGCTTGGTCTTGAACTCACAACAATCCTCTTGCCTCAGCCTCCCAAGTGCTGGGATTACAGGCCTGCGCCACTATGCCCGGCTTTTAAATAAAATTTTAAAAAATCTGACTGGACATTGGTATAACTGGACCCCTCTTTCTGAAAGGAAGATGTTTCAGTAGCTTCCCCACTTTCTTTACTAAACTCTCCTTGCCTCAGCCATTATAAACTTGTTATTTGGCAAAAATCTACATTTCAAAATGGTGCTTGTGTAGAGGCTTACTATAGAAAGAACAGGAATGGAACTCCTCAGGAAGAGTTTTACTCAGGCCTGTTTTTTTTTTTTAATAAAATTTAAATTTTTTGATCCACATGATATGCCTATCTACATGAAGAATTATTAATCTAGGCATGGCAGCACATACTTGCAATCCCAGCACTCTGGAAGGTTGAGGCAAGAGAATTATAAATTCAAGCCAAGTCTGGGCAACTTAGAGACTTGGAAAGACTCTGTCTGAAAATATAAACAAAACAAGGATTGGATGTAGCTTAGCATAAAAGGCCTGGTTCTAACCCCAGTAAAACACCACACATACACACACACACACACACACACACACACACACACAGTTTAAAATAGCACACATCTAAAATTTTGTATTGGATGATAAGAGAATTCATTTGAGGACAAAAATCTTTAAGTCAACTGTTAGAGTTCACACAGTTTGAAACATCCCTCAAATTACCAGCAGCCATGAAAGTGGAGAGGAGGACACATCTTTTGGTCCCAAGAAGGCAGGAATGCATGAGTCTCTTGAGTAGCATCTATGTGCACAGGAAATGACTATTGACATCATCTTTAAGCCTAATAGTTAAGATTATTCACCATTTTACAATTTAAAAGCTTCTGACAGCTAAATGCCATGGCATGATTTATAATGAAAGTGTTTTTAGTGACTGAAGTATATTTCACTGAATTGGTTTTCTTCTAAGTTGAAACTAAGACTTGTATAAACATAGGAAGGGAAATACTTCCAAAGTTTATATAGTTAGACAAAATATTAATGTCCCTCATTCCCAACTGACCTGCAATTATGGGAAGCAGATTTATAAAATTTAAGGGGCATTTATTTTTCAGTACAACAGTCATATATAAGATCACTAGCTACCAGTATATAATGAAAGTACATATTAATTTTTTGAGATATATGATTTTATAATATTTCTCCTAAATATTCTCTTTAAAAATTGGAATTTTAGCTTTGGGGTATCTTTTTAGTTATAAGAAAAAAAAAACTAAGAAAATTGAATGTTCACCTTGGAAACAGATAGCAATAGTACATGACTAGTTGTAACTCACCTGGGAAGTTGATGGAAATCATCCAGGAGTGATTTAAAAATAACAAACCTGAATTGGTCACCAGATTGAAGTGGCATGTGCCACTGCTAAAAGAGTCCTAGGTCACAGTTTTTCAAATGAAATGCATGATGGGTATAACTTATAACACAGTTAGAAAAGTTGCACATTTATATTAAGCCATCTCTCAAAATATTTAATATACAAATTTGGATCAGAAATCTGGAGACTTCCAGGAAGATGGCAGAGTAGTAAGCAGCAGACAAAGATTTTGTGTCCTGTAATTAAAATATAGCAACTGGAGGAAGAGGAGGTAAGTGGGTCTCCTGGATACAGGAAGGATATGAAGTGAGAACTGAGGCCCACTGTGAGAGCTAAGAGAGAAAGTTCAACAAAGAAGAAGGGAGAGGCAGGCCTTCTTCATTTCAGGGTTCACTTTGTAAGAGGAGTGGTTTGAACCTGTGGATACACAGTGACTTCTGGAAAACCCAAAGCCCTCCATGGAGAGATGTATCTGTGCAATGGAGGAATGGATATTGTGGACTGCACTAGCTGACAAGTAGCAAGGATTTGGTCTTCCCTCAGGAGAGGGTGATTGGCTGGGAGCCACGTTGGAGAGTAACCAAAGAGCTCAGAGCCCAGGACAACAGCTAGCTCCATCCAACTAGCAACTCCAAGTTGAGTTGAAGCTTAAAGAAGGTACACTGATCGCTACAGACTACAGTTGTTGCTGATTGTACAACTTCAGCCGAAGCAACATAACTGTTCTATCAGTTGTTCTTCCTGGTATTCCAAGACTGAGATTGCTTAAGCATCATAGAAAATAACATAGGCCATTACCAAAGAACCAGGGGCCAAGCCAAGTTGACAGCATCCCCAACAAATTGTAGGATAGTGCAACAGACTCAAAACCCAAACCTGGAAGATACCTCAGAGAAAAAAACACCTTACCTCATTTCCTAAGGGTTCTAAATACTAGCAATAAAGCTTCTTCCCATAGGCAATTTACGTGCATCAACCCAAACATTAAACAGAAAAAAAAAAAAAAAAAAAAAGAAAATCAGAAGACAATTAGCTAAGATGCAACCCCAGGGGGCAATGAGGTAGAACAATCAGAAAGCCATTCATCTGGCCTCTCTGAAGTGGTAAGAACAAAGCAAATGAGCTAGCTGTTGTCCTGGGTTCAATAAGAAATCTACTCAGAAATAATTTTTCAGATAAGTATAGAGATGGTAACTACAATGAAGAATATGCTTAGTAAGTCTAGAGCAAATACAAATGAAAAAAATAGAAGAGCTTAGGAAAATGACAGAAACCATGAGCTCAATGTAGGAAATAATGGATTTGAAATCATTTGAATCATTTTGGATTTGAAAGATTTGAATCAGAAAACTGATTCAAATAGATAGTCAGGAGATTAAAAATTCCATACAATATTTAAGTGGCAATGGAATACCCATCTCTGACAAAACTAAACAAAAAAAGGTGATGCAAATGATCATTTTTTATCTGTATATACAAAATAGGATAGATATATAGCTACTTTCTCTTAATTCAATGAAAAGAAAGATTCGTACTAATGTTTCGACAGGATATTATGTCTGCATCGTGTACCACCACACCACTACGAAGACAACAATATGTAATGTAATAATCTGTTTTGAAACTGTCTCATTGCTATTTGTTTCTCAATAAAATTAATAAAAAATAAAATAAAAAAGAAAGTTTCTGCAGCAGAATGAGCCAATGTGAAGATAGAATCTCAAATATAGAAGACAGTCTAGTGATGATGAAATAAAATTTTTCTTAGCAATAGAAAGGGACCACTAGAAATCAATCCAGCAGCTGCTAGACAATGCAAAAAAATAATATATAAGTGATTGGAGTCAAAGAAACAGCAGGAGATAGCAGAAATGATATTTAAAAAAATGTTCGAAGATGTCAGGGCAGTGGTTGGGGAGATAGCTTAGCAGTCTAAGTACCTGCCTGACAAGTGCAAGGACCCAAGTTGATCCCTGATACCACATGCTTTGCTGGCCCCAGAACTCCAGGTGCACCATCCCAGCCCCAAAAATGGCATGGTGGTTCATGCCTGTGCTCATAGCACTGGGGAGGCTGACACAGGAGAATCACCATGAGTTTTAACTGTATAGCAAGACACTATATCCAAAATAAATTAAAAAAAAAATTTTTAAATATGTCATGGGGGACCAGGAAGACGACTCAGTGGAATAAATACTTCCCTGGAAAGTGCAAGGGTCTGAGTTCAATCTCCGGTTCCACCCAAAATAAATAAATAAAAATAAAAAGATTTCATGAAAGAAAACTTCTTTTGCAGGCAAAAGGAATATGACATATAGATAAATGTGTATAAATAAATGTATAAAGGTATATAGAACTCCATAGCAATGATCAAAAAAAAATATGTATAGCTAGGCATATCATAGTCAAGATTCCAGCAATTCAACATAAGAACAGAATATTAAATGCTGCTTGAGGAAGGAAACAAATCACCTCAGAAGCACAGCTGACTCCTCAACACAATCCCTTCTCAAATCAAGGAGAACTTGGAGTGATGTTTCAAGCCCTAAAAGAAAACCTCTAACCCAGATTGCTGTATGATATAAAAATATCTTTAATAGTTGATGGCAAAATAAGATACTTCCAAAACAGAAAGGAAACTCAAAAACATCAAAGCAGAAAGGATTACAACTCCATCAACTGAAACAGAATGAATCCCACCAGGCAAGGCAAACAATTTAATGAGGAGGGAAGAAAGGGAGCCAAAACCAGGAAAATAACATATCAAGGATAAGGCAATATATATCAGCTATAACAACAATGTTAAAGGGCTCAATTTACCTATTAATGGAAACAGACTAACAGAATGGAGCAAGGAGTAAAAAAAAATCCAAGGGCTGGCGAGATAGCTCAGCAGAATAAGTGAGTGCTTTGGCAAGCACAGGGACCAGGCTTTGATCTATGGCACCACATACTGTGTTGGCCCCACCCATGGAAACACTGAGCTGGCCATTGAGACAGGCATTGTGGCGCATGCCTGTAATCCCAGGGCTAGGGAGGCTGTAAACAGGAGAATCACTTTGAGTCTGAGCTGTGTAGTGAGACCCTGTTCCAAATACATTAAAAAAGTAAGATCTAACACTATGTATATGCAAGAAACACATTTAATTTAAAGAGAAATATGTAGACTTAAAGTCAAAAGATGGAAAACAATACTTAATGCAATCCATGCAATAGGAACCTGATAAAAAGCATGGGTAGCTATTGTATTTGCAGACAAAGTGGATTTCAAGCCAAGAGACAAAGAAAGTAAAGGAACAATCCAAGAGGAAGAGATAACAATCATAAATATATATGCAGCAAATACCAGCACACCTAACTATATAAAACAAATATTAAGTCATGAAAATTAAAAAAAAAAAACAATGACAATTGTATTAGAGGATTTCAACACCCCACTGTCACAAACAGATCAGCTACACAAAATATTCAACAATGAAATATCAGAACTGAACCAAACTTGTGAGAGTGTTCCACCCCACAATATCAGAATGCACATTCTACTCAGATTTTCTCCAAATTAGGCTACTTACTAGCTCACAAAACATGCTTCAGTAAATGAAAAGAAATTAAAATTATCCCATGCATACTGTCAGACAGACCATAGTGCATTGAAACTGGAAACCAATTGCAAAAGAAGCCACAGGAACATCATAAACATATGGAAATTAAATAGCACCCTCCTGAACAATGATTGGATCATAGATGAAATTAAAGAAGAAATTAAGTCAGTTTCTGTTATTAAATAATAATGCCTTTACAACATACCAGAACTTATTGAACAAACTGAAAGCAGTCATATGAGGGAAATTTAAAGGAGTGAATATCCATATCAAGAAAACAGAGCAAGTTCAAATAAACAACTTAATGTTGAACCTCAAGCTTCTAGAAAAAGAATAGTAGCCCAAGCCAAAAATTCATTTGAGGGAGGAAATTATAAAAATTACAAGTAGAAATTAATGCAATGTAGACTAAGAAAATAATAGAAAGAATCAATGAATTGAGAGCTGATTCTTTGAAAGATTAAATAAATCAACAAATCCTTAATTAATGTTATAAAAAAGACTCAAATCATGCAATGAAGAATGAAAAGGGTGAAATCACAATAGATTCTACAGAAATCTTTTTTTTTTTGTGTGTGTGTTTTAGTAGAGGGTCTACACGGCCTCCTTACACAGACTGGACTCATAATGATCCTCCTGTTTTCAGTTTCCCAAGCACTGGCATTACAGGCACGAACCACCACACCCAATCTTAGTGCCATCTCAGTGCACTTGGGGGCAGAGCTGGCGTGGCAAGCTAGGGATCAAACCTTGGTTTCTGCAACTGCCTAGCAGGTGCATTAGTCTTCTGAGCTATCTGGCTGGCCCTATCCTACAAAAATCTAAAAGATCATCTATATCTATCTAGAGAACTTGTGTTCAAAAAAGATGGAAAATGCACAAGTGGATAGGACATACAAATTGCCTAAGTTGACACAAGAAGATATAAAAATCCTAAACAAAACAACATAAGTCAATGAAATTGAAGATGTAATTACAAACCTATTAACAAAGAAAAGCCCAGGCCCCAAAGGATACACTGATGAGTTCTAGAAGACCTAATTCTACTACTTCTCAAACTCTTTAGTGAAACTGAAAATGAAGCAATACTCCCAAATCCATCCCTGGAATCAAGCATTACCCTAATACCAAAACAAGAGAAGGATCCAACCAAAAAGCATAACTACTGGCAAATCTCCCTAATGAAAATAGATGAAATAGATGTAAAAATCTTCAGTAAGATACTGGTAGATGGAAGGCAGCAAGTCATTAAGAATATTATATACAATGACCTAGTAGGATTCATCCCAAGGATTCAGGGATGGTCCAACATATGCAAATCAATGAATGTAATACACCATATTAACAGAGCCCAAGACAGAAGTCATATGATCATCTCAATATATGTAGAAAAAATCTGAAAAAGTCCAGCACACATTCATGATAAAAACCTTATAGAAATTTAGAATAAACTCTTTATCTCAATCTGATAAAAGCCATCTATGACAAACCAACAGTCAGCATCATTCTAAATGGACAAAAATTGAAATTTTTCACTCTGAAATCAGGGAAAAGGATGTCCACTGTCACCACACTTACTCAACATAGTTCCAGAAACTTTAGCCAGAGAAATTAGACAAGAGAAAGAAATAAAAGGAAGAAGTTAAATTATCATTTTCAGATGACATGATACTTTACATAGAAGACCCCAAAAGTCTACAAAAAAGACATGATTTAATAAATTTTGTTTTTTATACAGAGTTCAGACTTGTAGTGATCCTCTGGTCTCAGCTTCCCCCAGTAGTGAGATCACAGGTGTGTGCCATGATGCCTGGTTTTGGGGCTGACACAGCATGCCTAGGATTCTGGGGCTGATACTGCATGCAGTACCAAGTTTTTTTTTTTTTTTTTTTTTTTTTTTTTTTTTTTTTTTTTTTTTTTTTTTTTTTTTTTTTTTTTTTTTTTTTTTTTTTTTTTTTTTTTTTTTTTTTTTTTTTTATGATGGAACCAGGGTTTGAATTCAGGCCCTTCACTTGCCAGGGAAGTGCTTATTCCATTGAGCCACTTCTATAGCCCCCGGTACCAGGTTTTGAACCTCAGTCTTCGAGCTTGCCAGGCAGGTGCTTAGACCACTGAGCTATCTACCCAGCCCAAGAGTTCTAGATTTAATAAGAAAATTTAATTGCATGGCTGGATACACAGCAACACTCAAATATCAATAGCCTCCCTGTATGAAACTGACAAATACACTTCAGAGAGAAATTAGGGACATTACAATTTTTACAATAGCATGCCAATAAAAAAAAAAAACACTAGAAATCAATCAACAAAGGAAGTAAAAGACCTCTATGTTGAAAACTACAGTATTCTGAAAAAAAGAGAGTGAATAGGGCATCAGAAAATGGAAAGATACTTTTCATTCTTGGATCAGAAGAGTCCAGGTAGTGAAAATGGCCATACTTTCAAATTTTTTTTAATACAGATTTAATGTAATCCTGATCAAAATTACACAGGCATACATCATCACAGAATTAGGGTAAACACTCCTAAAATTCATTTTGAACCAGAAGAGACCTACAATGGCAAAGACAATTCTTGGAAAATAAGGCAAGGTAGGAACATCACAATCCCAGACTTGAAGTTACACTACAAAGCTACTATAATAAAAACAGCATGATCCCTGGTTCTGCCAAAAATAAATAAATAAATAAATAAATAAATAAATAAATGCAGCATGGTACCGAAAACAAAATAAAACAGACCCACAATCAAGAGAACAGATCAAAAGATTCAGAAACAACTCCAGATATACTTTGTTATGTTTTTTTTTTTGGGTGGGGGAAGGATCTACAGGGTGCTCAGGGGCTCACTACTAGAACAGACTCATAGCAATCCACCGTTTACAGCCTACCAAGAGCTGGGATTATAAGCATTAAAAAACATCAAGCCTTCCAAATCAAGTCTCATCAATAAAGTCTCATCCAAATCCAGGTATCTGAAATGAATACACACTTCTCAAATGAAGAAAGAGACATGGCAAATAAATAGATGAAAAAATGTCAGCATCATTATAGGCACGCCACCGCACCCAGTCTTCCGGGTGGCTTTTGACGGAGATGCCAAACATATTCACTGGAAGGGAGATAGCCTCTTTTTACAAATGGTGTTGGAAAAAACAGGCTTTGCTGATGCCAAAGATTAAAATTAGACCCATAGTTTTCAACATGTACTAAACTAAAATAAAAATGGACCAAAGTTCTGAATTAAAGCAGATATAATAAACCTGCTAGAAGAGAGAATAGGTAAAACTCTTTGAAGACACTGGCATTGGGAAAGATTTTATGAACAAAACTCAATTACACAGAAACAGAATGAAGAGACAGTCCACAGGGTGGGAAAGAATTTTCTCAGCTATTTCTCAGAGAAAGAGCTAATATCTAGAATATATAAAGCATTAAAAAATCAAGCCTCCCAAATCAAGTCTCATCAATAAAGTCTCATCCAGGGGCCGGGCGTGGTGGCGCATGCCTGTAATCCCAGCACTCGGGAGGCTGAGGCAGGAGGATTGTTGTGAGTTCGAGACCAGCCTGAGCTACAAAGTGAGCTCGAGGCCAGCCTGAACTGCATAGTGAGACCCTGTCTCAAAAAGACAAAAAAAAAAAAAAAAGTCTCATCCAAATACAGGTATTTGAAATGAATACACACTTCTCAAATGAAGAAAGAGACATGGTAAATAATTAGATGAAAAAATGTCAACATCATTGGTTTCACAAAATGCAAATGAAAACAATGCTTAAATTCCATCTCATCCCAGAAATAATGGTTATTCTTTAAAAAAAATTAACCAAAAACAAATGCTGATGGGGATGTGGGGAAAATGAACACTTCTTCACTGTTGGTGGTAGTGTAAAATGGTAAAACACTGTGGAAATCAGTGTGGAGATTCCTCAAAAAACTAGTATCAGATGTTCCATTTGACTCAGCTATTCCCCTTCTTGGTATCTTTATAGAGAGTTAAAAGCATCATACTACAGCATGATATGCACTCTAGCAGCACAGTTTATAAAAGCCAAATCTTGGAAACAGCCGAAATGTTCATCAACTGGGGACTGGATAAAGAAGATATTGTTTTCTTCTACAATGGAGCACTCTGCCATAATGAAAGATAAGCTTAAGACATTTCTAGATAAATGGATGGGCCATACTCCTAAGCAACATAAATTGGACACATGTGTAAATACTTCATTACTTCTCTGGTGTGAGAAATTGAAAGTGTAAATAAGGAACACAATGTGTAATAGATATGATGAAAGAGTAGGAAAATGTTCAAATGTAGAGGGGAACAATGGAAAGAAGAGGGAAAAGGAAAGAGGGGAAAAGTTTAAGAAAAAAAAAAGAGGGGCTGGGAAGATGGCTCAGTGGAATAAGCGCTTCCCTGGAAAGTGCAAGGGCCTGAGTTCAATTCCCAGTTCTGCAAAATAAATAAATAAATAAATAAATAAAAATTTAAAAATGCAATCAAGTCACTTTAGGGGCTGGGGAGATGGCTCAGTAGAACAAGTGCTTGCCTGGCAAATGCAAGGGCCTGAGTTCAATTCCTGGTTCTGCCAAACAAACAAACAAAACCCCAAAAACAAAACAAAACAACAACAACAAAAAGAGCAAGAAATGGAGGAAAAATGTAAAAACTTTTGCAAATCAGGAGGGGAAGAAGAGGTTCGAACGGGGTGCAAGGGGAAAACAAATAGTTATATAATGTGTAGGTACAAATTCTCTGTGATGAAGGTCAACATTATATATACCTAAAATATATTCCAATAAAATCTGATTGGAAAAAGTCTGTTTGATTTTTAATTTCTTTTCTCAATTTTACATAGAGCCAACAAGCAATTTGTCTTATCACTATGACAAATACAATTTACTTGTTGATTTGGCATGGACACCAGAGAGATTTTTTTGTCTGTATAGAATTATTTCCTCAAAGTCACAACATGATACACTGAGGTCTAAAGAAAAGATTACATAATGTGCTGGATGACATATACAAAATTATCTTGCCTTATCCTCTAAAAAAAAACAAAGTAGATCCTGAATATTCTTTTCATTGGAAAATAATTGGTCAGTGGCTTTCATTAATATAAAATTAGGTCTTTTGAGAAATAAAGAAATTAGTGAATAACTAAACAAAAGCAGCAATTTCAACAAAAAAAGTTACTATATATTTCATCAGGGTCAATCAGCATATTTCCCCTTTTGTACAATTTCTTCTAAGTTTAAATAAAGACTTTATGAGCAAAAAAAAAAAAGTCATTGCTTAGTGTCTATAATTCTATAGAGTGCAAAAATTTGATTTTAGAAAAGCCTTATAAAAATACAAAATCAGGCAGGTGGTATGAGCCTGTGATCCCAGTACTTGGGGAGGTTGAGGCAAGATGATCGCTGTGAGTCTGAGGCCAGCCTTGGCTACACAGTGAGTTCAAGGTCAGCCTGAACCACAAAATGAAACTCAGTTTGAAAAGAAAGAAAACCCATTCTTCATAACCAAGTACTGTAATATGAAACTGATAATTCTCACCTTTACTCCATTCCAAACAGTACAACTCACTTTATTTTTTTTGTTAAGCTTAATTTGAAAAAAGTATATATATGCATTTTAATATAATTATTGATATGTAATTCACATACAATAAATTATAATACATATATTTTCATAATCATAAAACTTTTTTTTTTTTTGCAGAACCGGGGATTGAACTTGCACTTGCCAGGGAAGCACTTATTCCACTGAGCCATCTCCCCAGCCCAATCATAAGACTTTAAAAGTGTTAAAGTAGTTATGTCCCCCAAAAGTTATTTCCTTACCCCCAGGTTCATTATAAAATAATTTTTAAATGTGTCATATCATTGGGATGAATTTAGAGAAGTTTAACTGACAACTTGCCCCTGTAGATCGTCGATAATACTGTGTCCAAATAGAAGCACAGCCCTGCTCCAGTCCTAGCATATACTCTTGAAGGAAGCATTGAATTTGAAGAAGTTAACACTATGTAGGTATCTATCCTCTGCACAGATTTTCAAGTACTGTTGGTGTTGATTAAATGAGACAAATGCAAACTTAACAGACTAAATTAATGTTTAAATTTATTCTTTATTTTAACAGCACCTTTTATATTGATCATGCATCATTACTTAGAACAGCATGCTCTTTTGAACCTTTTGGTGAAAATTAGAATTTCTTTTCAATCTTTTAAACTACTAACAGCTTTGGCATATTCAGCAATTTAATAAAATGTTATGAAAATCTATGACAGAAATATACTTCTTTGACACTAAGACGTTTCACTTAGACCGGTAGAAATAAAAAGTAATATTATCAATGGCAAACAAAGCTCTACTAACACGATGACTTAGGAAAGTCTACTAATTTAACAAAAGCACATTTCCCATTTCCCCAATTAAATGCTATTAAGCCTGGTGCCAAACTAATAGACTGGAATTATTAACAAGAAAATCATTTTCTTTTCTGAAATTCCTTAAACTTAGTGTTTACAGGCCTACTTAAAGTAACCTGAATGAAGTTTTTATTTCATTCCTTAATCTTAAAAACTGTTTAGCACCTCTTATACCAATAATGCAACAGTGAATGGCTGAATCTAAATCTTATTGTGCTTTTTATTCCTTTTAATGTTCAATGAATGAGTAAATATATTCACAAATATTTTATACATATTTTTCATTACATATTAATACACAGAAAAACCTCTCTTAAAATTTTTTATTCTTTTGCTGCAGGATCTCACTATGCAGCTCGGACTCATAATGATCCTCCTGCCTCAGCCTCTCCAGAGTCTGAGCCACTAACCTCGTTTCAGGGCCTGCAAGGCATACGGTAGCAGGGATCAAACTTGGGACCTTGCATTTGCCAGGCAGGTGTTTAGACTGCAGAGCTATCTCCCCAGCTTTAGAAAACCTTTTTATTGGTCACAGTTTATAGATATTTACATTATAATAATAAAACAAATTACTGGGTATAAGTCAAAACAAGATCATGTGAATTAGCTGAATGATAGTTCTTGTTATCAAATGGTCTCCATTTCTCTGGTAAAAGCTGGAAGAAAACTGAGATGAAATAAAATACAACTTTAAAACTGGATTACTAAACTGGGTGTGGTGGCACAGGTTTATAATCCCAGCACTCAGCAGGATCACCTCGAGTTGGAGGCTAGCCTGGGCTACAAAGTGAATTCAAGGCCAGGTTGCACTACATAGCAAAACCCAGTCTCAAAAACAAATTTAAACAAACAGAAACACAACTGTATTATTGAGAAATAAATTAACTTTATACTAGAAAGTATTGTACAGATTGAAAAGAAAAGCAAAAAATGATAAAAATGAATCTAAAACAGGAAAGAGATCATTGATGTTGATATTTTTCCAGGCGATTCTATATAGTTTTGGGGTTCCATGTATTCCCTGATAAGCATCTCTATTCATGGCTCTGATCATATGCATTTTCTCCAAAACTGTCCAGTTAACTAAAGCTGTTAGCATATTTAACAAGTGAATAAAATGTTTTTAAAAAAAATCTTTGACAGAAATAATACTGCTTTGGCATTAAAATATTTACAACCAGACAAGAATAAATTTTAAAAAGGACTGTCACAGGTGAAGCCTTACTACTTACTTAACAGTATTTTTCAGCAGAGGCCTTGGTGGTATAATCAGGCCTGTTACTCCCTGTACACTCAATGGTGTGCAGTGTGGTAGAAGAGGCCTACTGGTGAAGATTCATATTGGTGCAGATTCAGGTGGTCTGCTCAACTCTGAATGTGTTTCTGGAAAACTGAGGGGTCCTTAGACACCCTAAGGTGCAGATCAATGCCAGAATTCCCCAAATGAGGATTTCCGCTATTTCATAATGGTCAAAGAGGTAGACTGTGAATAGCTGACATGGGAAGGAGCCTGGTACCATCACTGGCTGAGGAAGGTCCTGGGAATGTACTCAAGCCCCCTGCCCCACCCATGGCCTTGCAAACTCCAGTCTTTCCAAGGTGGCTGCAGCTGAATCTGCTTATCTAGCTTAGAACCTGAAGGAGGTTGGGGGGACATTGTGTGACCAGGAGGGAGGCTGACAAGCCCGGTAGCCCAGTGACTTTTGGGCTACTACTATTCATAATGCTGTTTGTGTTCCCAGTACTTCCCACAGCCTGGAAGCTTATACAACATCTCTCAATATTGACTGAACTTCTAGAAAGGTGACTATGCCATGTCTTATACACCAAGTTTCTAGATGGAAAAAATAATTAGTTATAGAAGTTACTACAACAGTATTTACACATACATAGACAGCCAAACAATAAATGATCTTGCATCTTCCAACTGAAATGGCATCTTAGACCAATTAAAGACAACTGGTTTTGACAAAAATGGAATACTGGTATATTATAAACAAACACGAGTAAGACTGTACTGATTGATATTGGCTTTTAAGTCTCTAATAGATACTAAAAAATGTGCACATTCTTTGGAGATTATATTTGTGTGAACATATACACTATTTGCTGTTGTATCTTTTCTTTTTTCTTTTTTTGGCAGAACTGGGGATTGAATTCAGATCCTTGCACTTGCCAGGGAAGCAAGTGGCTTATTCCACTAAGCCATCTCCCCGACTCCCTCTTTTCTTTTTTCTGAGTTTCTCTTGTACTATATTAGCAGTGAGTAGATAAGCAGTGGTTTTATGCAAGACTCATTTCACATTTTAGACAAATAAATCTGAGTAATTTAACTGTATGTCACAGTGTGAACTTTCAGATATGATGTTTACTATACCTGATGTACTAAATATAGAATTATTTCATAGTAACTAAAAACAATAGCCACTGCTTCTAACAGTTCCTACCAGGAGAGAACCTAAAGCTGCGAGTCTGTTGGAGTGCTGTTGTGATTTGCTTTTTCTCCAGAGACAGAGTGCTTCAGAAACTGACCAGTAGCACCAATGTATAATCTTGAGCGCATGGGCCATTTCTGGAAAAAGAATATTTGAAATAAGAACCAAAAGTTAGTATGTACAACACATATAACATATGTCCATAATATTAAGAATTCCAAATACCCCAACAAAGTTGCAATATATGATTAGTAACAATTATAATTATGAATTTAAGCAATAGCATGAAAAGGTTTATTAATGCTAAAAAGAAAAACAAAAATATATTGACTTAGATTATAATTAGAAATATGTATTAAAAATAAGAACTTTAAGAAGCAGTGGAGAATAAATACAGTTGAAGTAGAGAAAAATGTATGTACTCACAATGTTTTAATTTCAAACTAAACCTAAAATACAATTCAATGTAAAACATAGCTGTAAAGAATGAATACTCAATTACATATTATTCATAAAGTATATAAAATTGAAATGATACAGACAAGATTAGGATGGCCCTTGAGCAGAGATGACATGCAAACTCATGAAGCATTCTATATTTTTAAGTTCTGGTGTTCTCCTGCACAGCAGGGTAGCTATAAATAATAATATGCTTTACATTTCAAAGAAGGCAGAAGAAAATTTTCGATGTTTTCACTTAACAACAACATGATAAACACTTGGAGAGATAAATAGGCTTACCATGGCTTGAAAACTATATAATTATATATATGTTGAAATATCTCATTGTATCCCGTAACTTTTATATGCCAGTTAAAAATTAACAAAAGGAATAATAAGTGCATATGTGATAATATCTGGAAAATTACTGTTCTGTTGCATCCAACAACAATACTATTGTCATGTCTCTAGGTGTGATAGTTGAATTTAATTCAGATTACTTTGTATGAAAGACCATATCTTAAACACAAAAAAATATAAAATTTGTGCTACTTGGAATTTAAAATAGTCTCCTAATTTAAAATATTCTCTACTCCTAGTCTCCCTATAAATAATTTTGTATGCTATGTTGGATATAGTAATAAGACTGACACTGTGCTACTATTTTTGCAGATTAATTTCAAGGTCTTTTTTGGGGGGTTACTAGGGATCAGACTCAGGACCTTGGACTTTCCAGACAGGCATTTATGCCACTGAGCTATCTCCCCAGCCCTCAAGATCTTAAAAATATCATAAATGTGCATTCTTATGTACAATATTCTGGGTGTATCACTGGCTCTGGTCTTGTCCTAGCACAGGTTACTAAACTGAAGTACTTTTAGAAACTGGCCTGAGGCTCACCTGCTGAGTCAGGACCCAGCATTGCCAGATCAGATTTAAGTCCTGCACTTACTAAGGATCCCAGTATTAGGACCTAAATGTTTCTGTTTCCCCAAAACGCATATCCTTAAGCAATTAACTGGAAGGTATTTAATATTAGATTAGGTCATTGTAGATTAGTGGACTTTGAAGATAAAGATAGGTGAGTTGGTCTCTCTGTCTCTGTCTGTCTCACTGTCTCCCCCCTCAAATGCACCAGCAAGGAGATGCCATGTGAAGATAGAGCAAAAAGTGGGTCAGTTCAAGCCAACAGAGAGCCCTGGCCAGGAACCAAACCCCAATAGCACTTGGTGATCAAACTTCCTTAGCCTCCATTCTATGAGACTATAAATTGATATTATTAAAATATCCAGTTTGTTGTATTTCACTGTAGAGGCCTGAGCAGACTAATCCATGGGATGAATAGTATAGGGCAGAAATAATCAGTTTCAAAGTACAAGACTTTTGGTGATGTTACAAACCAGTGCTTTTCAACATTTTCTATCCCTAGTTCATTTTTATAAACATAAAAATTTCTTGCTTAACTCTCACATGTAACTCGAGAATTATGTGAATTAAATATATATCTCTAAAAGTAAATAAAAATATTCCTGAATGCTTCCGTGGCATTTTTATATGTGCTGCCCAGGTTCCCCTGTGTTGGAAATTGCTCTAAATCATTCAACGAAGTGTAGAGACAAATGAAGGCATCTGGTCCTTACATCCTTGCTAGAAATAGATAATTCATGAGCAAACATGTGTATGTAGACTTCGGCCTCATTTTCCATGGATTTATTAAATAATAAAACTTTTTTAAAGAACTCTGTGTGCTTGATTTTCAAAAAGGTCTGTGACGATCTTATCTAACTTAGACACATAAATAGTTTTAAGTGTCAAAAATGTAAATGTAAATAAAATATTGGTTAGGTTGCATGTCACCAAGATGCTAAAAAAAATCAGCTGACTGATTTATATTGTATTTTTAATGGTTAGCACTGTGTAGGTTAATACAGAACTTTTCTGTCTCTACTAAGGTATATTTAAAATCACGTAGTTTCATTAAATTTAGAAAAAATCTAGCAAACTCACAAAGTTAATCTGAACTGAAGACCTTACACAGGTACTCTTGAGAGAGTTAAAGAAGGAAAATCCTGTACTTATTTTTAAAGTTTTGTTTACTGGTATTATGGACAATGATTCTTCAGTGGTGTGGCAATTAAGCCATATGTGCTTTTCTCCCAATGTCAAGTTCTGAAAAACTTTGTCACTAGTGCCCCAGTGTAATTAAAAATAAGGTTGGGCCATGCCCCAGAACACCAGTCTCTTAGCTTTTTCTGGGGATGCTGGGGACATAACACTGGCTTCATGAATGCTAAGTACAAGCTTTACCCTTGCACAACAACCCCAGCCTCTCATTTGATATGCTCTTGGTGTAAGCCCTGAACAGGTCTAACATGCTAATAACATTGGCAGTAAGTGCTGATGATTCAAAATTACAGCACTTCAATATTTGTTAAAAGATCTTTGTTATCAGAGTAGAACTTGGTAAATGAAAATAAACTATTTTAGGACACCTACTAACAGTTTACAATGAGCTTTTTATTAACAAAAAAGCAAAAATGATTAGGATATTTTTATTACTTTTGTATTCCATTTTGTCATTGTCTATAAAATAATGTATTAGCAGGAATTTTAAATTATTTATGTAACGTATCTTTGCTTTGAACCTTCAGCCCTTAGTCATAGTTCTTTTAGGGCAAATGTAACATTTTGTTGTTTGAACAGTATTTTTGCTTTCATATCTATAATTAATATTTTAATCTAGAGCAGGGACTAAGTTTTAACTCATAATTGTGTTCACTGTTCTCAGATAATACTTTTGTGTAGTAGGAACTCCGATGTTTTGTTTTAAAATATTTTATTGGCCACCATCAATTTCATTTTTAAGAAATAATCTGGCCTTTACCATCTTCAGAATGATCATTTTGTTTTGTGGTACTGGGGGTTGAACCTAGGACCTTCCCACTCAGCTACATTTACATATGGGTGAGACAGACAGGATCCCCTCATAAGGTTATCTAGGCTGGGCTCAAATTTAGGATTCTCCTGCCTCAGCTTCCCAGAGTGCTATGGTGAAGGGAGTTCAGAGTTGTTTTTAAAAGTTAGTGATGGATTCAGAGGACAAATTAGATTTAATTTTTCTTAAGATAATATCACTACAAAATATTTGGTAAATAAAGCAAATACAAAAAAGTTCATTAAGATGATGGTGATGATGATGATGATGATGATTTTTCCCAGGGATCAAACTCAGATGCCTATGCCGCTGAGCTAACTCTCCAGCTAAACTTATTAATACATTTGAATACTGATGCTTCTAATATTTCTCATGAACACAAACTAAAGTGAAACTTGATTTCTCATGCTGAATTATATTTCACACAAAGGATGCATTTAACATAGCTTTTTTGTATTAAAATCTACTTAATGTTAAAATTTCTTAGAGCAAATCTATAATAGTGGCATGTCTGAATAGTAATCTGAAATACACTAATACAAAGTCCTTTAAAATGAATGACTTTTTTTCAGTTGAAATTATAAAACTCAGCTATAGGATACAGATCTATAATGATATTTAATTTTTATATGTAATACTTGAAAGAGCTTAAGTCTATCATCATGTAGATTATATTTGAAAAGTAAATTTTATTAACTCTCATCCAACTGTAGTAAGTTCAGGTAGAGTGTGATTTATCATATTTCAACAATGATCATCCAATAATTTATTGGACACTGATAGGCTTCAGGGCAAATCCTGATTTTTTTATTTGTATGTTTGAAAATTTAGGTTTATTTATTTTTTATAGAAGAACAAACAGCAATGAGACAGTTTCAAATCAAATTAACATGAGAGATTCTATAATTAATACATTTCAAACTGTTTTTGAAATAGGTTTAGTAAATACAGAGAAGACCATATGTTTTGAAAACAAAGCCAGATCAATGGAAGATTTCAAAACAACCAAATTAAGGAGAAAAGTATGATGCAGAGACTGCTGTACCATTGATAATATGGCATAGCCATATAGACCATATTAAATGACCATTCCTATTACATGTGAAAAATTATGCAACATGGATTATTTTGCTCTTTTTACATTTCAAAATATGAATACAATGTTTAATCAATTCATTCAATAATATGCTAATTTATTATGAAAATGAAATAAAACAATTTTTCTAATGTTCTGACTAGCTGTCTAGTCCATGATATTTAATCTTTATTTGAATTGACTGAAATGCAGAATGGTTCATTGTTCTTACTATATTTTTACGAAAAAATTCTCGACAGTTTCCTTGGGATTATTAGGAGCATATAATTCCATGAGTCCGTTTAGTTTGTAGAACCTTTCAAACATTCCATGAAAAATACAATGGAAGTGTAATTATGTAAACTAAAAACAAAAACTTTTTTTTTTTTTTTTTTGCGGGACTGGGGATTGAACTCAAGCCCAAGCGTTTATTATATCGAGCCATCTCTCCTGCCCCACTTAAAAACTTTCAAAGGATCATACATGTAATTCAGGTACTACTAAGGACGCGCGGCCAAGTCCCTCACATCTCACCCTAAAATATTCAAAAATCCTTAGGCTGCCAACCTGTAAGCTGCAGGAGAGACCCTACACAAGCCACTCTGGCTCTAACCAAATCCTCCACTCCCTTCCTTGCCTGCCTGCCTGCAAAGTTAAGCAGCAGTCTAGCGCAGTTGGGGGTTTGGCACCAGGTACTCTGCTGAACTGTTCCCCTTCACCTTGGGTAAGGATGAAAGGTCAGTGGCACCTGCTAGGGAGTGATGGTC
The DNA here is from genome assembly GCA_004027165.1 of Ctenomys sociabilis. Classification (NCBI taxonomy): domain Eukaryota; kingdom Metazoa; phylum Chordata; class Mammalia; order Rodentia; family Ctenomyidae; genus Ctenomys; species Ctenomys sociabilis. The sequence goes on along the minus strand of PVKA01018982.1, from coordinate 13,218 downwards.
AGGGTCAAGGCGTCCAGATCTCGGTTCCAGCCCCACAGTGTACCCTGCCTGCTTACCTTGACTGGGTGCAGGTAACCGTCTCCACGCAGAGTGCCCAGACTCGGGTCTGCCGGCGCCTCGGCGTCGTCCTGCAGGCTGCGGGTAAGATGCGCGATGTAGGTGGTGGCCAGCAGCAGCACGTCCAGCTTGGACAGCTTGGTGTCGGGCGGCACCGACGGCAGCGTGCGCTGCAGCTCGAGGAAGGCGTGCCGCAGAGTTTGCACGCGGCTCCGCTCCCGCGCCGCGTTCGCCGCGGCCGGCCGCCCACCCCCGGGGCGTGCTGCGACGCCAAGGCCCGGCGGCTCGGGGCGCCCTGGGCTCTGGGCTCGGGTGCCGGAGGCGGGGGGCGCGGGCTCAGCGCCTGCGTTCAGCGGGCCGCTCGCTGCACCGCCGCGGTCCATGGTGGCGTCCAGCGCTGCGCACGCTGCAAAAGACCGAAGGCAGGAGGAGGGCAGCGTTCGCGCTGCCCGGGGGACCCGCATTCGTTTTGCCTGGGGAGTGCCCGGCCTTCCCGGGCTGGGCGGGCGGTCGGGCCAGAGGGTTCCTGGGCTCCTCGGAATGAGCAGGGCCGCGGTGGAGTTCTCACATGGTAGGCGCGAGGGTCCCCCGGCCACGGAACTAGGATCTCGGGGGCACAGCCCGATTCGGCCGTCGTTCGCGACTCGGGAAAGCTCCCTGCCCGCCCCGCGGAGAAAAGGGCGCAGGTCATTCTCAGGGACCGCGACGCCAGGTGGCGCGGGCCGCCCTCGGCCTTTCGCACTCCCACAGTGGGGACCCCAGGCCTCCCTGGGACCATGACAGCTGCCACCGCTCCGACCCGAACGGGGCGGCCCGGGTCGGTTCAGGATTCTCACCTTTCCTGGAGCAGCGCTGCGGGGATCGCGCGAGTGGGCAAGGGGCGTCGCGCCGGCTCGGCGTGGCCAGGGCCGTTGCTGGTACCGAGGGCCGCTTCCAACCCGTGGTGGGTCTCGCCTTTTCTGTAGGCGTCCCGGAGGCCAGCCTGGGTGTTCGGGTCCGCGAGTGCACGTCGGGCGCAGGTCACAGCTCAGTCCCGGGTTACACTGAGGGAAGCGGCTGTGCAGAGTGGTGCCCTCTGCGGAGCAGGAGTCATTAATCAAACCCTCTGGAGGCGGGGCCAGGCCGGGGGCGGGGCCAGGCCGGGGGCGGGGTCAGGCCCGCGGCCTCGGGCCGGGCTCTGGCGCCGCGCCGAAGTGTCCCAGGCGCCGGGAGTGGCTCCTCGGCCCCCGCGGCGTTCGTGCGGACGGGGCCTGGGCCGGAGCTCATGACCCAGCCCTTGGAGTCCCCGCTTCTCGCCGCGGCCCTGGCCCACTCTGACCCCAGGTGTCTTCTGAGGGCGCCGGGCTGAGGCGGGAACGCTGCCGTTTGCTTCAGCTTGGCACTCAACTTTCTGTGAGGAAAAGCGTGCCACGTCCGAACTAGCCTCTTGTCCCACCACTGGTAAACTCGTCCCGCTGTCCTGCTGACGTCCAGCACCAGCCTCTGCTCGCGGGACTCCGAGAGCTGATCCAGGAGCGCTCGCAGACCTCGAGGGCGCGGGAGCGCGTCGTGAAGCCCGGGACGCGGGCCGGGCCGGGGGCTTCCGCTGCCCCGCGGGCGTCATTTTCGTGGCCTTGTTCAGGCGTGAGGGTCCTTCCCGGAGAGCACCTGTGGGCCGCAGGAGTGTCGTTCTCCACGCGAGGGAGGCCTCGACCGGGAAGCCTCACGCGGGCGCTGCGCCCGGCGCCGCTGCGGCGTCCGGGCAGGAACGGGTTCGGCCCGATCCGTCGACTTAACGAATGAAGTTTCGGTGGACTCCCTAATACTTTCTAGCAACACAGGACAAACTTGAAACGCCAAAAACGGGGCATTTTGTTCTCTTTGGAATCAAAATGGAAATTCAAATTCAAAATATCACGGAAAGCTGCGCGCCTTTGCTGACTTTAGGAAGTCTGAGGCAGGAGGAACATGAATTCTAGGCCAGGCTGGGCAATTTAGGGACACTCGGTCTTAAAATTTAAAATAAAGGGCTAGGGATGTAGTTCTGTAGTACAACACTTGCCTAGCACACGCGAAATCCTGCGTTAAATTCTCGGTACTGGGTTAAGAAAAGTCAGTGTCCTCGTATATGTTCATGCATATTTTCCATTAGTTTTCTAACTTTCCAGATAGGTATTACCAAACAATAGGCAGTAAACACTGTTACAAGTGTATGTACCAATGCACACAGTAGGTATTTTAGTGAATCAGAGTGATCATCAGGCTTTCATCTCAGTACTCATGCAATACTTGTAGTTAGATTTCCATTTTAAAAAGAAGCATAGCCAAAATCCATTGATTCAAAAGGACTTCTATTGAATAACAAAACACAACTTTATTTTCCCAGTAAGTGGTACACTGTGGATAATAAGATCCCTGAATTCACACGTGGAAACCAAAATTTCAGCTTCTAAAAAGATCAAATAAGAATTTAAAGTACAGCCGGGCATGGTGGCGCATGCCTGTAATCCCAGCACTCGGGAAGCTGAGGCAGGAGGATTGTTGTGAATTCGAGACCAGCCTGAGCTACAAAGTGAGCTTAAGGCCAGCCTGAACTGCATAGTGAGACCCTGTCTCAAAAAGACAAAAAAAAAAAAAAAAAAAAAAAAAAAAAAAAAAAAAAAAAAAAAAAAAAAAAAAAAAAAAAAAAAAAAAAAAAAAAAAAAGAATTTAAAGTACATATTGAGATATCAGAAAGCCACAAATGCTCAAAAGATGTTGTCTAGTTCTATGAAGTTTTAAAAAAATCAGATAATGTGAGGCTGAATTTACTCATTTTCCATATATACTTGGTGAGGTTCATGTATGTCTTTTTGTTAGAAAGCTTTTAGATCCCTTCAAAAAAGAGATACCTGTTTTGGAGGGAGGGAGGGAAGGAGAGAGAGAGAGAGGAGAGAGAGAGAGAGAGAGAGAGAGAGAGAGAGAGAGAGAGAGAGAGAGAGAGAGAGCCCAGTATTTAATTGCCTTAAAAATGTAGACAAGGCGCTTCACTGCCAAAAAAAGACAGCAAGAAGACAGTCTTCTGCCAACAGAAGCCCAGCAGTTGGGTGATAGTGAAAGGACCAATGTTAACGGTCTCAACTATGTGTGCCACTCTAAGCAGCCTCTCATCATATTTTGGACTTTTATTATTTTATTAATTTATTAATTTTTATTTTTTATTTTTGGATGGGACTGGGGATTAAACTCAGGCCCTTGCGCTTGCCAGGGAAGTGCTTATTCCACTGAGCCATCTCCCTGGCCCCTGAACTTTTATTAATAAATGTTTACAGTACATAATGGTTGCATTCACTGTAGATAATACATTTCAGTTTCTTTCTTCCCCCTCCTTTCATCCCCTTTTTATTTTCCAGCGTCAGACTTATGAATTTCCCTATAAAGTTAATTATCATATATACTGATAGAAAAACCAGACTAATAGGCCAAAGAACATGTGTAACATGTAAGACAATTGTACTAGTTCCAGGTTCACTTTTAGATACATTGCACTGAATTATACGTTTTATTTTCTTTTTTCCTATTGTCTGCCTTTTAATACATTCGTGAGTGTTTCAATATAAGAGAAATGCACATTATTTAATCTTGTGTATCTGAGCTACTTATGGTCTTAAGGTGCATCCATTGTCCTACAAATGACTGAAGTTTATCATTTTTTAGAGCATAGTAGTATTCCTTAGTATGTAGTTAGCACATTTTTTAATCCATTCTCTGCTTATGGACATATAGGGCTGGCCAAATAGCTCAGTGGACTAAAGTGCCTGGTTAGGCAGAGGGCAGCAGATGAAGTTTGATCCCCAGTATGCCATGCTGGCCTGCCCCCAGGGTATGATGAGATAGGAATTGAGACTGGCTGTGGTAGTGCAAACCTGCAATCCAAGTGCTTGGGAGGCTGAAAATAGGAGAATCACTATGAGTGATCTACTTAGTGAGACCCTACAGACCCTGTATTAAATACATAAAAAATATGGACATGCAAGACTTTCCAAGATTGGGCTATTAGGAATTACACTGCTATAAACGTGGGTAAGTACACATCACTGTGTTTTGTGATATTTTTAACTTTTTCAGAAAAAAAAATGAAAAGGAGAATAGCAGAGTCATATGAAATTTCTACTTTTAATGTTTTATGGAATCTTCATACTGATTTCCAGATTTGTTGTGTCAGTTTACAGTCCTATTAACAGTTGAGAAGTGTGTGACTCTAGCATGGATTCGTGGTACAATACTAAGAACAAGGGCACTGTGATTAAGGCCTGAGTCATACTCACCCTATGTACCTTGGGTAAGGGCTGTGGTTGTTCCTTAGCTGCTTTTCTAACTTCTGCCCATCACAAACTATTTCTCTTCTGCAGTGCTTGTCTGCCATGCCATTCTACCTTGGACCTAGCTGATTATGAACTGAAACCTCTACACATCATGAGCAAGAAGAAAAGTATCTAAGACAAGTCCTGATTCTGACTCAATATTTGCAGTTAAATTCAAATCCTGAGATTTCTATTATTATGTAATTAGTAAAAAAAAAAGTATCATGTATTAGGCACATTATATGTACTAAGTGCTTTGAAGGTATTTTCTCATCTGTCTTTACAAAAACTCTGAAGATTTTAAATTTTACAGTACATAAAGTAGAGCTCAGGGGCCGGTCAAATAGCTCAGCAGATTAAAGCACCTACAAGCAGGTGCAGGGGCAAGGGGCTCAATCCCTGGGCCTGTCATGCCAGCCCTGCCCCCCCTGGGGCACACTGAGGCAGCCATTGAGACTGGGCATGGTGATGTATAATCCCAGCACTTAGGAGGCTGTAAACAGGCAGATCACTACAAGTCCAGTTCTGAATACCCTGTAGACCTTACCCCCCCCACAAAAAAAAGAAGAAAAGGGGGCTGGGGAGATGGCTCAGTGGAATAAGCATTTCCCTGGCAAGCGCAATGACCTGAGTTCAATCCCTGGTTCCACCAAAAAAAAAAAAAAAAAAAAAAAGAGAAGAAAAAGTACAGCTCAGATTAGGTAACTTGTCCAACGTCACATAGCTTTTGAGTAGCTGAGAATTTTTGTATTTATTTATCTATTTTTGGCTGGATCAGCCCACTCTGAGGGAAGGTTTTGTATGGCATATGGTGCTAGGAATCAAACCGTGGTCCCTGTGCCTGCCTAAGCTTGCTTAAGCAGCCATTGTAGACTGCTGAGCTATCTTGCTGGCCCTGAAAATTTTTAAGTAGAGCAGATTTACCTTAACACTTATGCTTATTGCCACAATGCTTAAAATTTCTATTTTTAAGCTTGTAAAACATTTTTATATCTATTATGTTTTTGCATTTATTTAAATGCATACTTCAAATAATTTTAATTCTTATTAGTCCAAATATTACCTCATGGTGTCTTTCTTTGGAATTTTCATTGTCTAGTTTTCCCAAAAATATGGCTTTAGAGTATATTAGATTTTCTTTCACTGAGTGACGTTTTGGTCTTAAGAATTATTCTTTAGTCATTTTTTTCCTAAGTGAGTCAGGTTGTAATATTAGATTGTTAAGATTGTCTTTTACAATTGAAAATATGTCACATGAGGGTTGGTGAGATAGCTCAGTGGGCTAAAGTGCCTGCGTAGGCAAGCTTAGGCAAGTGAAGGAACAGCAGTTCAATTCTCAGCAACATATACTATGCCAGTCCTGTCCCTAGGATGGGCTGAGCCGGCCACAGAGTCTGGGCACAGTGGCCCACGCCTGTAATCCCAGCGTTGGGGGAGGCTGAAAAATGGGAGGATCACTATAAGTCTGAGCTGCATAGTGAGACCCTGCAACAACCAAATACATTTAACAAATAAAAATAAAAAAGTTACATATCACATATTAATGTAAAAATACTGTTTTCTATAAAACTTTTTAAAAATTAATTTTATGTGCATATAGGACAATTGATTGATAATTTTCCTTATCTTCAACTATTTCCCTCATGTTTAAGATATACTTTGTGTAGTTAAACTTATGCTTTTAAGTATTTAATAAAAAATTAAAATAAACATACACAGTATTGTCACTACCACCGCAATAATGATACAGAACATTTCCATGATTCTCCAGATCCCCACCCCCAGTTCCCGGTGACTACTGATCTGTTTTCTGTCAGTATGGTCAGAATGTCATACAAAAAGAAGTATATACTGTGTAGCATTTTGAGTCTGGCTTCTTTCACTTGGTATAATACTTTTGAGACCCATTCATGGTAAGCATATCAGTGGTGCATTCCTTTTCTTTACCAAATAGCATTCTGTTCCGTTTCCCAGTTGAGATGCTTTTGGGTTGTCTTCAGTTTTTGGTCATTACAAACAAACCACTATAAACATTTAGCTGTAGGTTATTGAGTATAGTTTTTCATTTCACTTGGGAAAATACCTACCTAGAATGCTTTATGTGGTAACTGTATGTTTAACTTTGTAAGAATATATCAAATTATTGCCCAAAGTAGCTATCATATTTTTGGGTCCCCATCAGTAGTGCATGAAAGTTCCAGTTCTAATTCCTAGCCGGTATGACTAGGGTATTATTTCTTTATATTAATTCTAATACACATTATTTTAAAAATAACAGTTAAGCTAGTAGTTTTAAATGGGCTTGTTTTACAACCTAGATATCTTAATTGCCAGATGTTCTAATTTCTTAAATTTTCCATACCTAACCTGCCCAAGTTGTTCTGGAGCTGAAGAACAGCATTTGCCTTTAGGTGGGCATGTGCCTGCTGGTTCACTTTAGCCTTCTCTTCACCTGTTTCTCTTACTGATTTGTACTGCCTACCTGTACATGGGGACGTGTTTGAGTCTCCTTAATAAGAGTAGTTGAGATTTGGCCACTGGAGTCAATGACTAGGGTTTTCTTTGTTTATCTAAGCCTTACTTTCCCATCTGTTAAATGGGGCTGAAAGTATTCTTTTCTCAAAGAGCTCCACTGTTTTAAAATTTTTGTTTGAAACAAGGAGATTATGGAGCCACAGAGGAAAGAGATTTAAGTTCTATAGTGAGCATGGGGAGAGTCACATGGAGAAAAAACTTTCTTTCAGGCTCTTACAGAGAGCAAACTGGTCAAGCATTGGCCATGACTCATCCACATGGATCACGCGGACAAAGGATCTACAGAATAAGGTACAGGATTACAAGAAAAACCCTGAGGGGACTTCAATGACCTCATAAGAAACATAAAGTACATGTGTTGGTATATCCAGGTCTTAACCATCTAGCAGAAAAGTGTAAAAATGAAGTATACATCGTAGGGCCATAATATTAAGTTGAGCTGTAAGTGGCTATGGTCGACAACTTCTTCGGATAACTCACCATTGTTGTGGAATGCTGGACTGTGTAGGACTGTGTTGTCGAGTTCAAGCACCTAAGTTAGTTGAATGACAATGGAGTGCCCATCTTGACAGGTGTAGACAAAGGAAGGGGTATAGAAAGGAAGAATCATGATGTGTGTGTATGGACAGTACAGTTGGGATAGACAGCACTGTGCTTCTACATAATTTTATAAGAGGCAAGATTTGCAGTAATGGTAGTTGGACAGGATATTATGCCAGCTTCTAGTACTATGGACAACCACTAGGAAAATATCAAGGTAGAAAGTATTAATTATTGAATCTTTGATGTAATTCAGGTATAAAAAATAAGATATGCAAAGAGCTACACTCTTTATTTACTGATAAGAGACATACAGTGTAATAATGCGTGTAAGTATAATATCATGTATGTACCTTCTATGATACCAAAACATTATGAAGACAGTTTGCAATGTATTAATTTATCAAATCCATCTTGTCAAGGTGTCTTAAAACTGTCTCATTGATATTTGTACTTCAATAAAACAATAATTAAAATAAAATAAAATAAAATAAAATTTTTGTTTGAGTAATGATTCAACTTTTATTTATTTTTTTTTTTTTTATTTTTTTGGCAGAACCTTGGATTGAACTCAGGCCCTTACGCTTGCCAGGTAAGCACTTATTCTACTGAGTCATCTCACTGGACCCTCAACTTTTAAATGTAGGTATTTAAAAATGGAAAATAACTAATATGGTTCTTCTGAATTAGATCTTATATAATAACTTACAGAGTAAGCTGCTGGCGATAGGATGGTAGGTGTCACAAATATTTAGCCTTTTCTTCCTTAAAAACCATGATGCTGCTTATCACTGTTTTATCCTAATCTCTTCTTTTTTTAAATGTATTTGAAAGCCGGGCGTGGTGGCGCATGCCTGTAATCCCAAGCACTCGGGAGGCTGAGGCAGGAGGATTGTTGTGAGTTCGAGACCAGCCTGAGCTACAAAGTGAGCTTAAGGCCAGCCTGAGCTGCATAGTGAGACTCTGTCTCAAAAAGACAAATAAATAAATAAATAAATAAATAAAAAATAAATGTATTTGGCACAGGGTCTCACTGTGCATCTTGGACTCATAGTGATCTGCCTGTTTTCAGTCTCTCCAGCACTGGGGTTACAGGTATGCACCATCACGCCCATTCTTGGCTGCCAACTCAGCTTGGGGGGAAGGCAGGGCTGGTGTGGCATGCAGTACTGGGGATTTGAACCCTTGTCCCTGCACTTGCCTAAGCAGGCACTTAGTCCACTGAGCTATTTCACTGGCCTCCAGTATCCTAATTTCAAGGGTGTTGTTTAAAAACTGCAAATAAATGTTAACATGCCAATTTAACTGATAAACAGATATTTATTTTGTACCTCATATCAGACTAGAATTGATCATTTTATTTATTTTTTGTACTTTAGGGAAGGGTCTACAGGGTGTTCAGGTTCTCCCTACTAGATCAGACTCGTAACTTCCCACCTGTTTACAGCCTCCCAAGAGCTGGGATTATAGGCTTGTGCCACCATGCCCAGTTTCAATTGCTGTCTCAGCGTGACCTGGGCAGCTATTTGGCTGGACCTTAGATTGATCATTTTAGTAAAGCGAAATTAAAGACATTTTAAGCTTTGTAAGTGAGTTCATACAAGAACATGTTAGATTTATTTACCTAATGTATTTAGTACAAGTTTTACAGGGTCTCGCTGCACAGATTGGACTCATAGTGATCTTTGTGTTTTCAGCCTCTCAACCACTGAGATTATTAGACATGGACCACCACAACCAGTCTCATTTGCCCATTTCAGCACACCCCAGGGGCTGGGTCAGCACGAAATGAGGATCCAACTCCTGTTAGTCTGCTGAGATATCTGGCTGGCCCAATCCTAGAGTTTTTTTGACCAAAATTATTACCTAAGTTTTAAAAATTCTTTTTAGAGGATATCAGTCTGTTGTTACAACTGCTCAAACACAACAATGGTGGAAGCAAGTTATTTTAACTATTAGAGTTCACTTTTTAATTTAAAGAAACCTAATATATCTATATTCTAGCAAGAGATACTAGTCATTTCAGAAATAGCTAACTAATATTCAGTGACTATTTCCTGTGAATTAATGTGTCCCAGAGAGTCACATTCCTTAAAGGTATCTGAAACCAGAAACATTCTAACTCAGCTAGAAAGTTATTTTTACATTAACAAAAGAGATGGATTGACTCTGTCAACATTGCCTAGGATTGAAAGACAGTTAAGTATTAAAGTAATATTTTCTCTTTTTCATTGTATAGTACTGCACTATATTCTCAGTGGGTCTTATAATACATAAATGTATTTAATATCTATTTTTAAATTACTAGGGCTCAAGCACTTCGTAGCATATTTGAAAAAAAGAGGAAACATCTGTCAAAAGTATTTACTGTGACAAACACAGAAAGAGGCAATAACATATGTCTTTTTTTGTTTGTTTAATAACATTATTTTAGATTAACAGTAAAGGTATTTGTTAGAATTAGCCTTTAAGTAAAAAAGTTTGTCCTAATCTTTATTTAAAATGTACATTGTTAGTATCAAGTTCAGTTTGAGGGTCAAAACCAACGTCAATGAGTCTGACTTTTCCTCCCTGTAGGGAAAGTGGGCTTGTGTAAATATACATGAGCACAGACTGTATGCATTTATTAAAGAGGTAGAAAACATTCCCGTTTTTGGACAGATGTATGCTTTATATAGAATATAAGCACTGTTTTTAGTATGTAGAAGCCTAAAGGAGTATGGTGCATATACCTTTAGCTCATGGGAAGATGTAATTAAATTCTTTTCTACTGCTTTGCAGGCTTCTTTACCTTAAATGTTAAATATAGACTACAGGAAACATACATGCTAATGTCAGCTCATTCTGTCCTTTAACGTAATTAAGGGAAGATATTTGTTTTAATTTTTTAGAAGTTGTTGCTTTTTTTTTTTTTTTTTGGCAGTGCAGGGGACTGAACCCAGGTCCTTCTGCATGCCAGAGAAGTCCACTGAGCTGCATGCCCAGCCTGGGTAGTTTGTTTCTACAGACTTTAAAACGGACCTTTTAGATTTATTCTCAGTATCTCTTAGCTTCATGTTAAATTACTAAAATGTTGGCAACAGGCACACCCTTAGAATCTGTATCAAGAGCTTGATGAAATTCCATAATGTATTTGATTGTCTTTTATTAAAGAGAGACATAACTGTAGTCCTAGCTAATAAGACTTAAATCTTTTGAGACATCAAAATAATATTTTGCATAACCAGAGTGAAAATGTTAGCTACAGAAATAATATCATTTAAAAAGAAACACTGATGTACTATTTTCTTCCCAGGATGAAACTGGAAGCTCAGAACTGAACATAACTGTCCTCACTGACTGGCAGAAGCAAAATGTTCCTTTGTCCTTTTTTTCACAGAAGGTCTTCTTTTCTGCTGGCTTTATATAGGGCAGCTTACCCAGGAGTGCTGAGTAATTTATACTTAAAGTGTAGTTAGGCAAATGAGGATAAAGCAATTTAGTAGTTGTTTTGCCAGTACACTCCCAGTGATGTGAGCTTTAGAATATGGTATGTGCCACAGCTCACAACTGATCTAATTTAGAGCATGTGGTAATGTATAAAATTTAGAAAATTTGTTTTCTGCGGCTGTGTATATTTTTATTGTTTTATTTTCCACCTTGATGATATACTAGCAAGACTTTTCGAAATTCTTGACAAATAAAAGTCTCAGGAACATTGTTATGGAATTGATACCAGTTGTGTAAATCTTGTAGAGATTATCAGGGTGCTATGGACAAATTGGGTGTGGTTTTGATGGTTACGAAAATATGCATAAGTAATAAAGGAAATTTTCACGTAGTTCCCATTTCATTGTGAAATGCAGATGAGGCAAGACCAAAACTAGGACTTCATGTGTAGCCCTTTTCTTCTGTATAAATTATAGAAGACTCTAAGCCTGCATCCCTGCAAACCTAAGCTGCTCTAAATGGAATAAGAGTAGATGGTACAACAGTGTTGTTCATAGGGCTTCTTTTGGTGGTCTCTGCTAGAGAGGCTGAGTAGACTCTGGGAAGAGGATCTCATGACACACCCATCTTACTTTCAGTGGGCAGTTCTGAGAATATGAAAACTATTTCAGAATTTGCCTACTGGCAAATTCACTTTCTCAATGAAAGTGACTTTGCCCTTCGTTGTATTGTAATGACTATTGTGATATGATGAAAATATCAACCAAGCAATCATTGTGCTTATTAGAAGTGAAAAATTAAGTTAAATGAGACATTTATGGTCTATGATAAGGTCTAGTTTATAATGGCCACAGCATTTGTCACACTTCATAGTAATTGTATCACATTTAACCCTGCATAACTTGTTGCAAGACTTTTGAGGTTAGGATTGTTTTGCTAGAATTTTTATATTGCATTTCCTGGCATAAGTAGGCAGCTGTTTTAGAATCAATGAAGTTATAGTTTACCTTTACACTGAAGCAATATTATCTTTTCAAAATCAAAGCAATTTTTTTTTTCTCAGGAGATCTTTTATTTGTTGTTGCTTTTTAAGATAGGTTCTCCCTATAAGTTCAGGCTTCCCTTGAACTATGTAGCCCAAGCTGGATTGGAACTTGCAACAGTCTTTCTATCTCAGCCTCTTGAGTGTTGAAGTTACAGTAGGCTTGCACCACCATGCCTGGCCTTTCATAAGATTTTTTTTTAACTTTTAATTTTTATTTACTTTTTTTTTTTGGTACCAGGGATCAAACTCAAGACCTTGTGCTTGTCAAGCACTTATGCTGCTGAGCTATCTCTCAGCCCTTCTCAGGAGATTATGAACTGATTTATATAAAGCTAAATTATGGATGGACTCAAGGTTTAGATTATTGATTCTTAGACTATTTTTAGTGGCATAACAGGAAATCATCGCTAAGATGAATGTCATGGAGTTTGTCCTTATGGTCTTTTCTAGTTTTATAGCTTCAGGTGTTCACATCTTTTAGCCACTTTGAGTTGATTTTTAAATATAGTTTAAGAATCTAGTGTCATTTATTTCATGAGTGCATATACACCTTTTCCAACACAATTTGTTGAAGAGACAATCCCTTTCCTATTGTGTATTCTTGGCACATTTGTTAATATCAGTTGTCTCCATATATGTGGATTATTTCTGAGTTCTCTGTTCTCCACTGCTTTGCATGTCTGTCTTATGTCCATTTCTCATGTTCTGATTACTATAACTATATTTTGAAATCAGTTAATGTGATATATCTCTAAATTTTTTCTTAAGATTGACTTGGATATTGGTGATCTTTTGTGATTACACATAAATTTAGATGTTAAAAATTTAAGTAAAAATTGTTTTTGAGATTCTAATAAGAAGGTCAAATGAATATTTTAACAATATTGAGTCTCCTAATTCATCTCATGGGATGCCTTTTCTTTTATTTAGTACAGGGTCTACAGGGTCTCACTATGTAGATTGGACTCATAGTGATCCTCCTGTTTTCAGCCTCTCAAGTGCTGGACATGTGTCACAGAGGCAGGGTCAGCATGGCTTGTGGTGGGATGTCTTCATTTGTATTTCCTTCCTTCCTTCCTTCCTTCCTTCCTTCCTTCCTTCCTTCCTTCCTTCCTTCCTTCCTTCCTTCCTTTCTTTCTTTCTTTCTGGAACTGGAGATTGACCCTCAGGTCCTTGTGCCTGTCAGGGAAGCATTTATTCTACCAAGCCATCTCCCTGGCACCCTGTGTTTCATTTCTATCTTTCCTCTTTTTCTTTTTCTTTCTTTTTCCTTTTCTCTTTTCCTTCCTT
>PVKA01018981.1:0-42852 GCA_004027165.1 Ctenomys sociabilis | reverse complement strand
GCATAGGACTGGCAATGTCAGAAGTTGTTGACCTGAGGCTTTTACAGCTCAGCATATCAATATGGTTTTACTTTTTATACCTCATTTTTATAATTTTCTGCTAGATGGTTAAGCTTAAGATAAAGTAAAACCTATATTTATCCTGAAACCCTGTATCACAGTTTGTAGATCCTTTGTCACTGTCAGCCATGTGGATGAGTCACGGCCATTGCTTGACCAATTTGCTCTCTGTGAAAGCCTGAGAGAATGTTTTCTGTCCATGTGACTCTCATAGGCACACTGATTGATGTCAGCAAAGTGAAAAATCCCCAAACACCTCACTGATGCTTACTCCAAGAAGAAGAAGCTGAAGAAGCCCAGACACCAGGAGGTTTAGATCTTTGGCACAGAGAAAGAGATACCAGATTTCAGAGCAGCACAAGGTGAATCAAAAAGTGGTGGACTCAAAAAATTTTACCAAAACTCAAAGCTGTTCCTCAGTTCTGGGTCTACCTGTGATCTATTTTTGTCCTGACAAATGGAATTTTTCCTCACAAATTAGTGTTCTAAATTTTTTACTAACAACCTAATTAACTATCTGATAGATTTTTAAACAATAGTATTTTAAATGTATTTTTTTCTCAGTGTGACTTTTGATAAACCTATAAGGTACACTGAAGGATGTTTTCCAACGTTTCTTCACCCTACAAAATATAAGCTCATTATGATTACCACATTGTGTCCCTTGTTTAAGATCTGTCTTAGACAACACATGAGTAATTTACATATATTATAAATACTTGATGCTAATTATTAAGGAAACATATACTGAATAAGTGAGGTTAAAATTATGTATTTAACCTAATCATTCCCAAATTCTGAAATTGTTATTAAATGACAGTCTATGGTATGGTCCCAACTGTTACACATATGAATTCATTACAAGCTCTAAAATATAAATTATATTTCATTTTATCCTGATTTTTTATTTCTACAAGAACCTTTACACAGAAGAATAGATGTGCACTTTCACTTTTTAATAATTCTTACTTTGACATTAACGACTCTAACAGGTAGAATTAGTGAATTTTAAAAAACATTCGATGATTATTTTACTCAGGAAAACTTATTGCACATAGCTCAGCCAAATTTTATTGCAATAATCTGTGTCACTATCAAGAAATGATGAAGAGGACAAATCACTTCACTGATGAAATTACTCATTTCCTTGTGACAGAGCTACAACCTAATGCTTCTCTCAATGCACTGTCACTTACGTCTTAATTACTAATTATTTATGTCTGCCACGGTGCATCTCGTCCATGATAACAGAAGCTTAGTTCTGCAGTCTACTGCCAAAACGTGAATCTTATTCCTTGAGCATAGTTTGTAAATAGGACATGAAGAGCTCTGGTCAATGACAGTGTACAACTCTGAAATGGATTTTAATCCAGATGAAATAGGGAACACTGAATGAAAGAGATCAGAGAGTTCTCCGTAAAAATTTTAAAAATTATATATATAATTACAATTATAGATAGATAGATAGATAGATAGATAGATAGATAGATAGATAGATACAGATATTCTATCTATCTGAAGACATACTCTGTATTTCTAGTATCTTTTAATGATACATTTTTATTAGTACTTATTGCATTAGTACATAATGATTACATCTATCATGGGGAGTTTGAACTTGAACATAATGCGCTTCAAATATGTTTGTTCCTCTTTTCCTCCTATCTTGCCCTGCTCTCTCTAATTCTGATTCCATTTCTTCTCAAGAGCTGAAACTGATAGGATCTCTATATGACCCTGCCTGAGTAAGGTAAAAGTTTTATTCATTCCCGATAGCAGTTTTCCTTTAAAAAACGTACACACAAAGTCACCTGAATGACATAACATTGATACATTTTTAAATATTCAAAACAAGATGGCTGAATGCCAACGAGGCATCAAAGTGCCTCCGCTGTGTCTGCAGGTCGACTCTGCTTTATTCTCAACAATGACACGCTCAAGAGGCCATTGACATCTTCAGTGGATTCGTGCTTCCTTCTCTCGTATTCCCACTACATAAGAGGGTGTGAATTTCCTCTTGTATTCTCCCTCTCAATTCCCCTTCTTTTCACTGCATTTTACATTCTTTCAATTGCCAGTTTCTATTCTCTGCATTCTATGACCCTCAGATTTTCAAGTTATCGTCATCTCTCATGTCACTACTCAGTCCCCAAACACCATTGGCTCCTCCTGGCTTAGCTAGGTGCCCACCTCTGCATTGTTTTCACTCAGTTCTGAAGTAGAATGACCCTCATAGGAGTCCAAAGAGCTCTGTGCTTTCCCTGCCTCCAGGCATTTGCTCTCAGGTCCTGCAGTCCGCGATGCAGGCGTCACCTAGCCACTCATAACTGGGATGAAGGACAACAATGCCAAATCATGTGAAGATCGTCAGAAGCCCTGCTTCAAGTTCCCATGCTGATCCATTCTGATCCCTTTATCTGAAGTTTTCTCCAGGAATCCAGACTGAAGAAACACTCATGACTTCCTCACACTAAGGCTGAGTTGCATAGTCTAAATACTTCCATAGATTGTGCAGGTAGCCATTTCCATAGTAGAATAAAATGCTATTCTCCCCCATTCATTTTTGAACAGTGATCAATCAAAGGAATAAGTTGAACTTAATCAACAATATAAAGTGTTATATATTAACAGGAATTTATGAGTAATAGAGAATAGGTATTATCTGGAACTTGTCTGGAAATGTTATTTATTCTGAAATTTATAATCATTTTCAAATGTAAGTGAAATTACATATATACACTTATATATATTATATATAATATATTACATATATATTATATATTTTATATATATATTATAATATATATTATATAATATATGTAATATGTAATATATATATATGAATTGAATAGAAATATTTCACAATTGTGACACACCTGACAGGAAATTGGCACAATAAATGATATATTAATTGAACCAATGTTTATTGGTATATCACTCTTACCAGCTGTTGCTATATTAGACTTTCAGCTAGGACAATTCATTGTCATAAAAGACTGGCTTCATTTCAAGATGTTTAGAATTCAAAGCAATGAAACCTAACAATGCACAGATAACGCTGCCAGAGATTGTGACAACCAATCACACACATTTCCAAATGCTGCCTAGAGAGAAAACGATCAGTAGCCTCTGGTTAAGAAAGACTGCTCTCTCAAAACATGGCATTTATTTGCTAAGTAGCTTGAGGCTAGATTCTCACTTGAGCAAGCATCATAATTACAGGGTGAATAGCAATGCAACACAAACTCCATAACAACTTTCAACATCAAGAACAGATTTTGGTGATATTTAATAGGCAAAATTCTACTTCATTTCTTATTGAATAGCACTACATTAATATTTCTCATTATTTTGTTTGTTTTTCTAAGGCAAACTACAGTATGCTCAGTGATCAAGGAATATGGCTTCGGTTGCCCAGCACTGAGAGTATTATATTGGGAAGTTAACTTGTATATTGGGTGGAGAGGTTAAAAAGCCCAAATGTTACCTGGAAACCAGCAGTTCAACACGTCATATTCATTCAGTCTTATGGAAAGGTTTTAGTTTACAGAAAGGATTAATGCCTATTGGTAAGAACTGAATGCTAAACCTGTTAGCTCTGTGGTAACTTTAACATATAGTCACAAATTAAAACCTCTCTTTTTGAGAAAAAAAATTCTTATTTTCTTCCAAATAAACATTGTGGCTATTTTGACAGAGTATGACTCAGTCAGTATCTGTGACTTATAGACCAAGACATGGAAAGACCTTGTACACTGAAAAATTCCCCAGGGTTCTGGGTCTGCGTATGGAGTCTACTGTAGCAAAGGTTATTTGAGACATGCTGTCCCTAAATCATTAATTTGCCAAGGTTGATCTTAAACTTGGGATCTTCCCGCTTCAGACTCTAGAGTCCTTGGATTACTGACATGTGTCACCATTCCAAGCTATAAATACCTTTTATGTCATAATAGACAACTGAAATATGTGTGCATATACGGGTATTATATGCATATCCACATCCCAATCTATATGTGTATATGTAAACATGTATGTGTCTGTGAAATAAATATATATCATCCTGTGTCTGTATATATTTACATACATATGTATTCATCCCAATAAGGAGTAATATTAGTTAAATAAAGAAGTTCAATAATCTGGATGATTGTCTATATTGGGTGCAGGCAAGTTCTGTGAAGAAAACCATCTCTCCACCTCAAGTGTAATAAGTTTTAATAAGGAAGATGTTTGCATCTTCCTATTCCTATGGAGCTGACAGCAAAGATATTACATGTGGAAGAACTTTATAAAAGGAAATATTGATTGAAAGATGATTTCTATGAAAGCAATAATACCGTATTCTTTTTTTCTTTGTGGTGAAACCAGGGATTGAACTCAGGTCCTCGCACTTGCAAGGGAAGCACTTATTCCCCTGAGCCATCTCCATGGCCACACAATACCATATTCTTAAAAATTCACTATAAATACTTAAACATCTTCATAGTTAGTGCTCCTGTGATAATCACTGCCGTGGTTCATGTGAAGCCATCCACAGCACAGCTCTGGCAGAATAACCAGTATGACTGTTGTGAGCTAGAATCCTGATCTTCCAACAATTCAAAACACTCACCACATTTCCAAGGATCTTGTCTATATGGAAAATATATCTGAGAATTATTGAAAAACATTTTAGGAAGTATAAAAATAAATATAAAGTATTTTTTCAAGAAATGGCCCTATGTATCTCAGAAAAACACTACCTATCATTCCTCTACCTTGAATCTTCCTCTGCAGAAGTTCAGAGAATGTAGGGGAGATGTCTATTTGCACACTCTTCACAAAGGATTGGATCACGTAATGCATCCTTCTGAGCATACTCGTAAGGTGAGCTTTAAGTGCTATAGCACTTAATTTATATTTCTGCAAAGGAAACAATCACTGACTTCACCTAACCGGACTTTGCATTGCCAGCCAACAGGTGAGCTCATTCAGCCTATAGAGAAATGTATTTGTGTAGAAACAACCTATGAATTCCCATCATTAAAAAAAGAGAGGACATTATTTTGCAGATGTGCCCACAGGTACGAGCACTGAATACTAACAACGTGCCAGTGCCCTGAAATGAATAAATATATGACAACGCATTCTTGCTGTTTCAATCATGTGAAATAATTTCAACAAATACAAGTACTTCATAATTCATTTTTCATCCACAGAGGAATTCAGTAGTCTCCTCAGGGACTCATTTAAGGCTCAGTTGTCTCCATTATACTTTGTGCATTGCCTTGGGCTTATTATGAATTTTCATGGTTTATTTTATATTATCTGAATGCCAGGATCATATACTTTCATCTCAATTCATTATTTTTGGACTTAGTATGACCTTTTAGTTTTATTTTTATTGCCCTTTTCCTAACTATCAACAATCTGGATTTTATTCCAATAGAGGAATATCGTTAGTGACTTTGGAAAATGGAGTAATGGAACCTTGATATAGTTTCAGCATAAGTACTTTGAACCACAAAGTACCTGCATTCTTCAGGACAGAGTGCCTAATGGGCAGGTTTGAAAATGAACTTGTGAAATGACATGAGTCTGTAAGATCAAAGTAGGAATACCTTTCACCTTGGCCTCCGTTTCTGTCTGGAACACAGGAAATCCTGAACTCTTCCACAGTTCAGTGATTGACAGCATTTTCAAGTCTCTGGGCTCATTTTTTTTTAATGAAGATGACAATCTAACCTCTGTGAAATTTCTGTATAAGTATGTACATATGTGAGAGCTGAACTACCCCCAGATCTTGGCCAGAGACATTATGCTCTGGAAAATAACTTCTTTTTAATGATGTTCATAGTTTTCTTTGTTGTTTTATGCTGCAAGAAATGAAGAAAAACAATGGATAGAGAATTTAGTAATCAAAAAAGTACTTCAGCAAGAATTCAAATATAAATGGATGAAATTAAAATATACATTTTGCTTATAAGAAAATTTCAATGTGATTAAATAAATTAGATTATTCCAATCATCCAGAAGACTTGGGTATAAAGTCAGTCTTGGGTATTGGCATAGACATCAGGCAAAGTCCTAAATGATGAAAGCAAAAAAAAAGTTAACAAATGGATAAAATTAATGTTCCATAAAATAACATACTTATGAAATTATATGATTTATCTAAGAAATCGTATTTCAAGTATTTAATGTTCTATTACTCAAATAAAAGACTATATTTTACCATAAGTACTTTAAATGAATTCAACTCACGAAAATAATAGAACCTTAGAAACCATGACTACACAGATAAAAAGAGTCAATCCATATCTCTAATAGTAACATTTGAATTAAAATGTTTTCTAAAGGGTATTCAATTAAACAAAATTTTATGTTTTATTAAAAAATATTTATTAAGTATCTAAAAATAAGCCATACATTTTTGTAAGTAGTTGAAATCTGGTAAATGAGTAAAGCACCTTATTTTATAAAAGAAATATAATTCCAAATTCCTGAACACAAAATTTCTGTAACTTATCTCACATAATGAGTCAACTATCCTGTTTAAGCCTCTATTGTCTAGGCCATCTACCTTTCATGCTTCCTCTCTGACTCAAAAAATTCAGTCATCGGATTTCCTAGGTAATAGATTCATGGGTGTAATAAATGATTCCTTTTACTTAGATGGCAAGGAGAATAATTCCTTGGGCTGAAAAAGCTATTTTTTCTTCTTTCCCATTAAAATTCCTAGAGGAACACAGAAGGAATAGGGCAAAGAAATGTATTTTTATGAGTTTTTAAAGAGATAAGATCAGATAAGGATTGTAAGTGTTGGAAAAATAAACTTAGTTATAAAAACCTTACATGTAAGGACATCTAAAGCAAACGCTTTAATACTGGGAAAAATAAAACAGAATAACATGTTCTTAACTCTTGCATAACATTTCAATCTTCTTCTTCAAGGCAGAGTGAGTGAGGTTACAGGATTAATCCTGGAATCTCAAAGAAGATGGACGGTCCTCTTACACAATTGTCCTTCAGTTCTAGAATCTGGGCTTGTTTCTAACTTCTGAATTTACAGATATCAAGACCTCTTTGCAATGTTCTTACAATTATGTCATCAAAACCTTCATGCAAAAAAAAAAAAAATGGAGCAGGTATTTTTTTCTACTAATGAACTTTCTGGGAAAGAATAAGAAAACCTAATACCATGATCTCATTTGTACTTCCCTAACTTGGTACAGAATGACTCCTAATTGAAAATTGTGTGGTGTTACAGAAAGAAAAGTCATCATATGTACAGCGTTAAGTTCTTCTTTTACATAGAACTGGGGATTAGCCTTGGGTTTTCACACTGAGTTACATTTCTAGCCTTTTGTATTCATTTTGAGACAGCATCCACCTAAACTGAGTAGGGTTAACCCTTCAGGCTAAGCCTCCTGGAATGCTGGGATTACAGACGTGTGCCACCATGCCTGGCTCCATTGTGTTTTAAAATTCACTTTGTATCACTATCATAAAATTCCAATTTATATTTTAGTTCATTTCATTGCACATGTAGTATTAGTAACAAATATAATGTATGTTCTTTTACAAGTCTCATATACTACATACACATCCACTGTATGTGTGTGAATATATACATACCAATCTTGTATAATCATTATCACTCCAACTAATAACTAAGGTTATTAGTTTACTTTTACTTAAGTAAAGCATAAAATATCAGATAATTTGACCTAGTATTTATAACTGACATGCTTTGCCTATCTAATTTTTTTTTTATTTTTTGCAAAAATTCGCTAAACTTTCTCACATATTCTCTTGATATATGTGATATTTTTTACATCTTATTCTATTTGAAAGTCTTGTGATAAGTAACATTACTGTTCACTTTCTCTTTGTCACCCTATGCCATTGTTCTCCAAATGTACAAAACTTTATCTTCTATTTTCATAATTTTCCTAAAAATGTAAAGCCTAAGGGCCAACCAAATAGCTCAGCAGATAAACAGATTAAAATTAACAGATTAAAATAGCTCAGCAGATTAAACAGATTAAAATATCTGTTTAGGCAGACACAGGGGCTGGGAGTTCAACCCCTGGGCATGCAGTGCCAGCCCCACCCCCTGGGCATTCTGAGACAGTGATTGAGACTGGGCATGGTGGCATGTGCCTGTAATCCCGGCACTTGGGAGGCTGTAAACAGGAGTATCACTGTGAGACAGATCTACATAGTGAGATGCTGTACACCCTGTCCTAATTAAAAATCAATCAATCAATCTAGAAAGTAAAAGCAAGACTTAATACTTAAAAAGCAAGAATAATACTCTGTACCATGTTAATGTTGTTTATGAAGTTCCTAAACTGAAGAATATAGAAATAGTTCTATCTCTATTTGCTATGGGTCATGTGTACTTCAAGTAAGACTTTTATCAATCCTAGCGTGAATTGAAATCATGCTGCTTTACTCAAGCCCCTCTGAGGCAACAATTATTCACAAATTGGATCACCAGCTGTGCTATACAGAATCTTAGTTCTACTATCTAACATTTTAATTGTGTCCTGAGAGATACAAAGTCCATGATCCATGTAAGTGGTATTGTCTCCTATTTCTTAATTTCAAGGGTCTTTACTTGTCATTTAATTTTCTCTTCAATGTCTGTATGATAGTCAGTTTAGAAAGCAAAGTGATCATTTTTACATCCACATATGTAATTATCCTAGCCAATGATACTAAATCCAGACAATGTTTCATTTTTCATTCAGTCGGCCCTCACATTCTTTAAGAATAAAAATGGTGACACTGGTCATTTAAAAGGCTTGTGGAAGGTAGAATTATTCAACAGTTTCTCTCTATCACCCTTATGACCTTGTTCTCAAATGTACAAAACTTTATCTTCTATTTTCATAATTCTTCTAGAAGGTAAAAACAAGTGGCTCTCATCACAGTTCTGTTTACAGTGTTTTCAATATACTTCTTAGTTAACAAAGATTATCTGTAAGATGATACTAGAGAGCTTAAAATTGATTTACATGTCATGCAAATGAATCAGTGTGGGAACCTGCCATTCTCCTTCTACTATCTCCCTGAAACACTTAAAGGGATCACCCTGAAGTGACACAAGCATGCTTGTGTTTACAGTAGTACAATTCACAAAAATCAAATCTTGGAAGAAGGTAATGAGTGACTAAAAAATATGAGTATTTATAAACAACAGAAAACCATTCTGCCACAAAGAAGGAGAAATTTGAGTTATTTGTTCAAAAATGAATGTCCATTGAGACTATCATATTAGGGAAACCAAATCATACACTTGCATATTACACTACTAGTCTTTTTAAAAAAGATTTATTTATTTATTTGGTAGGCAGCTCAGACTCATCCATCACTCATAGTGACCATCCTTCTTCAGCCTCCCCAGCACTGGGATTACAGGCATGCTCCACCATGACCTGCTTTCGTGGCCTGCAGGGCATGCAGCACCAGGGATTGAATTTGGGTCCTTGAGCTTTCCAGGCAGGCACTTAGCTTGCTGAGCCATCTCCCAGGCCCTAGATTACTGGTCATATATGAGAAAACTAAACTATAAATAAAGAATAAAATAAAAAACAGGTAATAGGAAACAGGGAGATCTTTCGCTGATGGGTAGGGGGATGGCATCTAGAAACAGAAGAATAAGGAAAGGATCACAGGGGACGAGTAATAAAAAGACGAGATATATCACATATATATTTCTCGTAAGTATAATCAATAAGTTATGCAATTATCGAAGAAAAATTTTTAAAAGTATTTTATTAACTAAAAATATCATAAACAACTTGCGCTTGCATTCATTTCTTTCACTTAACTTACTAGATAATTATCATTCAATTTCAAAAATTATTTTCATTGTCAACATCAAGATTTAAAACACAAAGTATGCCTGACTTCAAGAGAATCAAATGTTTGTATCTATTTAGCAGTTTAGAGTAACTGGCCCAGAACAGCTTTTAAACTTAGAATATCTTGATTACATAAAACACTATTCAACCCACTCACTTATCATGTAGATGAGAGGATGAAAAGTGGATAAGCCATGTGAACTCCCGGGCAAATCAAGTCATCTATTTCTCTCCCTTTATTCATTTGTGACTCCGAAGGGGCTTCCTTTCAATACTTCATAAAAAAATGGAAAAGCATTGCATATGTAATCTTACTGGAAAACCATTTCCTCCTTAATTTCAAAGTATCGCAAAAATCTGTTAGTCCTTACTATTTTTTTTGGGGGGGGGGGGACAGAACTAGAGATCCAACGCAGGCCCTTAGGCTTGCCAGGGAAGCGCTTATTCTACTGAGCCATCTCCCCCGCCCACAACTCTCTGCCAGATTTGAAATATTAGTTACAAGTTGCGTCCATGCACTGGATAGTCCGTAATCCATTTTTAATTCTAAAATAAATTTCAATCTTTCATTACATACAATATGCATTATGCATTACATTTTACATATTAAATGTTTTGTATCTTGTGTATTACATTATGTTATATTGCCATAAGCACGCCTTTAACCCTACAGATACTTACCTTTCTCTATTGTACCATTGTGTGAATTTCCTTATCCAAGTCTCCCTTCAAGGCCTTTTTATATGGGTACACCCCATATAAAAAGCAAGATCTTCAGATTTTACTGTTTGGTAAACATTTGCAATTAATTATCATGTATTTTTCTAAACCAAAATTGAAATGGCAAAACTTGAGCAGCCTGATATGGAATTTTGATCTGAAATCTTTTGATTGTCACTCTATGTTTAAAAAATCAATGTCATTCTCACTCCTCCAGGACCCTTCCTATATCACAGGACTTGCGCCCACCCCAGAGCGCTCCATGCTCACGCCTGCCTCCTGACGCTCCAGCGCGCTCCACTCGGTGCCCTGCTCTGCAGCCTACGCTGCCTCTTCCGCAGCTCTCTTCCTTCTCCTCACCTTGGTGGGTACTTAAACCCTGTTGAAATGCACCTGCCATCACCCCAAAGCCTCCCACGAACCTTGGATCTCTTGCATTCTTTTCTTCACCTATTCCCATCCCTTTCTTTCGACCCTCCTTTCCCTTTTTCTTCCCAAGGTTCTGTTTGGATTTCATCCTTTTCTTTTTTATTTTTTCTCTCCCTTCTTTTATCTCTCCCCCTTACCTAGTTCCCCTTTCATTTTCAGAAGTTTCTTACTATTTTACAATATCTACATTTTGTTCTTATTTACAATTTCAGTTTCTCACAACAAAGAGGTAATGCAGTATTTACACGTGTGTACCTGCCCTGTTTATTTCACATATGATTATGGTCTCAAGGTCCAAACATTTAGCAATAAATGTTTCAATTTTATCCTTCAATATGGCTGAGCAATAGTCCATTATATATAAAACTATATTTTTTATCTATTCAGTGGCTGATGGGAATTTGTATTATTTCCAAGATTTGACTATTATCAACTGTGCCACCATAAACACGGGTGACCATATATCCCTGTGGTTTGATGCTTTTAATTCTTCCAGGAAGATCCCAGAAGAGGAATGGCTGGGTCAGACGGGACCTCTAATCCTAGTTTTTTGAGGATTCTCCCCACTGATTTCAGAGTGGTTGCACCAGGGTTTCTTTTTAGCCATTGTTCCACCAGCATTTGCTACTCGCTGTTTTGTAAGAGCTTCTAGCTGTTCTATTTTAAAGAAGAAGTTCAAAACAAGATAATAGCAGAGTAACAATGGTTAATACATCATATACTATTATCTTTACTCAGATTGATACAGTCATTCTTTCTGGAGTGAGATGCAAAAGAAATCGCCAATGAATTGAAAACTCAACCCAGAGTGAAAAAACAATTTTGGCCAGCTGTTCTTCAGACAAAAGACTGACATCTACAACATATAAAGAACTGAAAAAAATCTGACCCTCTAAATTCAAAGATCCAGGGCTGGGGAGATAGTTCAGTAGAATAAGTGTTTCCCTGGCAAATGCAAGGGCCTGTTCAATCCCTGGTTTTGCAAAAAGAAAAATAAAAATAAAATAAATAAATTCAAAAAGCCAATCCAAAAATGGGTACCTGAGATGGATAGTCACTACTCAGAAGAAGAACCAATGGCATATATGTATATAGAGAGAAAAAAAAAGCTCAACATCACTGGTCATTCAACAAATATGAATTAAAACTGCAATGCGATAGCTACCCTGAGATTTTTCAGCTCATCCTTTTATCACTGTCCACAAAGCAGCAGTTGGCTGCTGCCCTCTCCAGGCAATCAAAGATGTCTTCGTTATGTTACAGGCTCAGACCTGCTTTGGCCACAGAAAACCTTGACCCATACCAGACCACACCAACTATGGTGAACTTCACTGCTCTTTCGTCTCCCAGATTTGTATAAATCAGAAAATTAGTCCTTTCTCATTTTGACAGTGCTATACCAATAGCCAACAAGTACCATTTATCTAAGGTACAAAAATGTCAGCATTTCTCATGGGATTGGCTTTGCAATGACAGGGAATATTTCATTCAAGCATAGAATGGTTACAGTTATTTTGGTCTTATTTTCCTATTTATCAGCTGTTCAAAAGTTTTACTTAGCATGGTAATTTAGAGCTATCTCACAAGATTGTGAATCAGTTACTCAATTAATAATGTTCTGGGGGCTATACAGATAGCTCAGTTATTTATACACCTGCCTGGCAAGCAAAAGAACCCGGGTTCAATCCTGGGTACCACATGCCCTGCTGGCCCGAATCTGGGTGTGGTGGTGCATGCCTGTAATCCCAGCATCGGGGAGACTGAAACAGAAGGATCACTATGAGTTCAAGCTCCATAGTGAGACCCTGTACTAAATAATTAATTTTTTAAATAATTATTCTGTCATTACCATACAGTAGAGTTCAATTTAGGCAAGGCAATTTAAGTGTGAAATCTATGAGGAGGCTATTGAAAAGATGCAAGTATATAAAATGATGCTTCCAGTTCATGGACTCACATTGATTTCAATAAATGACGGTTATTATCCTTTTGATTACTGTTACAGAAGCAAGCAGTATCACAGTAATACCATGGCACTAATAGTGCTTTCCAAACTTTATTAAAATTTGTTGGTCATTTGTTGGCAAAATTTGCATTTATGTTTTTACATTATACTACAAGTAAACATAATCATCATTCTGAAAGAATTTTGTAAATCTATTTTTCCAAAACAAGATTTACCATATGCTTTCCTATAGACCACGACTGGAAAAATCAAATGTTTTAAGTTTTTGATATGAACACAATATCTGACTAAAGGTGAAGTTTCAAGCCAGACCTAGCAGTGTATTCCTGTGACCCCAGCACTCGAGCTGAGGAAGGAGGATTACTGGGAGTTTAAGATCCATCTGGACTACAAAGTGAGGTGAAGGCCAGTCTGAACTACATGGCAAGACTCTGTATCAAAACACCAAAATATGAAAAATAAGAAAGATAATGTTCCAAAACTTAGGACTCTAAGTGCCAAATTACAGATGATTATTACTTTTATTGGAACTGGTAGTGAGGGCTCAAGTGTAGCCTTCAACATACCTCTGGCCTGCAAGTGCAAGGTCCTATGCTTGATTCCCAGCACACTCCCGCAAACAAAAACTGGTAATGATTCAGACATGAATTTGACCAACATATCATCATCATAAAACTGGTCGTTAGGGGCCAGGGAGATGGCTCAGTAGAATAAGTGTTTGCCTGGCAAGTGCAAGGGCCTGAGTTCAATCCCCAGTTCTGCCAAAAATAAAATAAAATAAATAAATCTGATCATGAGAACAGAGTTTAATGTCATACTTAACAAAAGCACTAACCTTTCTTTTTCTTTTTCTTTTTTTTTTTTTTTGGTGGTACCAGGGATCAAACTCAGGATCTTGTGTTTGCCCAGCAAGCACTTATTCCACTGAGCTATTTCACAGGCCCAATCTTTAAATTTTTGATATTCCTATTATTCAACATATTTTATCTGATTTCTGATTTTGTAATTTTTGAATTTGTATGCAAAGAATAAAGCAGTATTGATGTAGCATTTTAAAACTAATATGACGTTTGTTCCCTTTAAGATTTGATAACAGGAAAATCTTCATTTATTACTAGAACAAAACATGTGTTGTTTTTAATAGACATACATGGCCACATCACAACAGGCCTAGCTGAAAATAAATAATACTTCTCTGTTATTCTTTTTAGTTATTTTATTTTATTTCATTCTCATTCGTGTTTACATTTATAGAGATGCCATACAAGTATCATAAAAATAAACTGATTTAGTTTAAAAGAAAGAGAATTTAATACAAAGGAAGTGTTTAGTAAGTAGTTGTAGGTATAAACATGAAGTTTGTGGTAATATTAGGCTAATAGTATTTGAATGATGTTACAGGATAAAGGCAGGTGAGTGGATTTGGTAAAATGTAGTTTGGGTCTATAAAGAAAAATCACTTTTACAAATGGTTGGATGAGCAAAGTGGAGATGAGAAAAATGTTTTCCTACCTGACATGGTACTGTAACGACTTTGCTGTCACAAGAAGACAGCAGATTCCATTTAGTAAAAGGCTCTGCAGTCACCTTCGCTGGTGCATGGATAGTGGATGTCACTTACTTTGTTTAGCAGTTTCTGCCATAATCTACGTTATATGTGAAATGTGTCAATGCTTTGAATTACTTTCTAATGCATAGTAAGTATTCTTGAGTTGAAACAGTGTCTCACCTTTTGCATCATGATTTCAGGCATATTTATTTTGATTACTACATATGAAGACATTAATTCATCTTTGTAATAGTTAATAGAAACAAGATTATAAAAAACAGATTTTTGATGCATTAGGTTGATGCAAAAAGACATTTTCTGTTCCTGTGTATATATTCATCCAAGTGTCAAGAAATATGACCTGAAGCTAGAATTAAGCT
Source organism: Ctenomys sociabilis (assembly GCA_004027165.1). Lineage (NCBI taxonomy): Eukaryota > Metazoa > Chordata > Mammalia > Rodentia > Ctenomyidae > Ctenomys > Ctenomys sociabilis. The sequence goes on along the minus strand of PVKA01018981.1, from coordinate 27,894 downwards.
TTAAGACTCGGCTCTGTTTGACAGCAATTTAGAGAAATAATCCAGTCTATCAAGAAGTAATATAAGATTTCTGGCTAAGAAGTTAGTCATGTATAAAAAAATCTAGTAATTACCAATGCAAATTTTCAAAAAATATACTTATGTTAATCCACAAATAATTGAAGCTGAAAGGAAAGCAAATGGTATTTTGGGAACCCTTAATGCGTGCTGCCGGGATGCCGGGGCCTTTTCTCCACGATGCTGACTTGTTTTATTTCAACACTTGTTAATTTACAATTCTGATGTCTTCAGGAATAAATTTTTTTGGTTTTCTTCAGTATTAAAAATTTATATCCATAATTTTTAAATATATTAGCATACTGATATTCAGATAGGGAAAAAAGGCCTGCATTGCAAGATTATTTTCAATGAAATGTTTCCCTTTTGCAAAGTCATACAATTCTGTTCATTTTATTGCTAGTAGATTTTGTGAATAATGTTATAAAGATAAATCAAGGAAAGATATAGTGTGGAAGAGTTTAAATAAAATACTTTCTATTAATGGATGTTTGATAACTGCATTGGTGAACATGACACCAATTCTTATCACCATAGTCATAAGAAGATAAAAATTAGAGGTTAAGAAAATAAATCGAGATTTAAAGAAACAAGTCAGCTTTTATTCATTTATTACTCCAAGATTATTGATTATTGATTTAAATGACATTTTCTAATGTATTCTGAAATAGCTCACATAGGTGCTGAGAGGTGTTGCCATGATTTGTAAAAAAGATAAAAATAAGAAGCACAGGATAGTGTTTGTTAAGGTCACGAAATAGCAAGCAGTGAGTATGGGTGTGGTGATACACTCCTGTAATCCCAGTGCGGGGAGGCTGAAAACAGGAGGATCGCTGTGAGTGTTGGTTGTATAGGGAGACCTTCTACCAAATAAATAAATAAGTAGCAAACAGAAATGAAAAATTGACATTGAAGCACATGACTCCAAACTTCCTGCACTTTTGTCCAGCTGATATTTTTATCTCTCAGACTTGTATTATTCCAGTTGCATCTTGACCATTACTCTCTTCCTGGAGCACACCATGGACTGTAGAACTAACACCATCGTGGGAGCCGTTTAGGCCACTGCGGTAGAAGGAAGAATCCAGGATAACACTGAGTGGATAACAGAGAGCATGCAAGGTGAGTTGTTTCAAAATACATTTCCTCATTTTGTTGAATTAAAAATTTTAGTATTAAACAACTTCCTCTTACCAGAAGGCTAAATGCATGTGAAGTACATCCTGCTTGTGCTATGTTAGAACAAAGGAGCTAGGCTGAGGCTCACACTCTGCAATTCTTCCAAAGCTTCTGATCAAGCGTGTATAAATCACTACTGAAATTGTTTAGCTTTAATGAATTTACATTTCTCCCACAAAACTTAACTTCTACTGAACCCAGATCCACAAAAGATCTAATTTCACTGAAGGTGAAAATGATTTTCACACAATCACTTTTTTTAACTCCCAAGCAAATGTGGAGATCATGAGAGCAGTTTCAGGGATTCAAGAAGATGAGCTAATAATTAGCATTCCTTTGAGATGTCCATTTCATTTTTGTTTTTTATTATGTAGAAACCATTTGTTTCAGATGCCAAAAGGCAGTCCAGTCAGCCTTCATTAAGCAGATTGTATTTGGACAACTTTAATCTCTTCTAACCCATCCCTCCTACATGAATCATTGAAATCAGGGTCTCAATTTCTGATATAAATGCAAACATTCCATTTACTAAAGTAAAAGTTGAAACTTCTCTACCCAAACCTAGCTCTGGGTGTACTGAGTGTACAGGTGGAATCTAGAAGAGATTAATATGGTGCAGGGACAAGGAGTCCCCTAGATAACTTGGCTTCTTCTGCCTCCTTTATCAGCTCAGTTAGAACAGATGGAAATTTCTCTCTCAGTCCCTACCACCATTTCCAGTGGCACCAGGCAGGCTTTGCTGCTGTACTTCTTGCTCTACAGCTTCTGTCTATATAAATGCTTTAGTTGCCTTTATTCCTACATAGTGAACTTTTTTAAGCTGCAGAAGTTGTGTGTCTGAAAACATAGCATGATCCCAAAGAGCGACAGTGACTAGAAAGGCCTCAAAGAAAACAGTATTAGAGAAAAATGCATAAACATGAACAACACAATCATTCAACGTAACACGAGGTGACTCTTTTAAATGACAGTGATGGCCTACACGTGTGTTTACAACAATCTCTTCCAAATCCCAGCACAACTAGATGCACACATACTCAACTAATGAAGACAAAAAGAGTAGGACAGATGATGATAGCATCAATATTTTGGAAGCTGAAACCAAGGGCAACTGAAAAACCAAGGGCAGTTTGTGAATTCCAGAAATAAGTAGGCTGCTAGAAGGAGCACTCAGGATTCAGAATCCAGCAACATGAGGAATGTTTCAAAGGAAGAGACCAGTGGGCCTGACCCTTTCCTTCAGTATTGGCGGGTTCCTTTGGCGCCCTGCCTGTAAGCTGGGCAGAGGAGGCAAGGTATCCTTTCTGGGAGACACCGAATCACCCACCATCTCTCGAGGCTCTGCAGCTGCAGGCTTCACTGCCAGCTATGGCACTTGGACTGAGAGGAGTAAAAAAGCCTGCGTTACTATTAGGTGCTGTTCCTGCCCTTTACTTTGCCCCACCGAATTCCAGAAGACAATTTTACATCACATTTCAGGGTATCAGAAAAGATTGCCAGGATAACTGGCTAATTTGAGAGTACAAAAAATGGGACACTCCTCCGAACCTGTGCAACCTTCTCATACTGTCTTGTAGTCCCGCGGGATATTTAAATCGAAGGTGAATGATAGACAACACATTTCCAAATTTTATTCCCGAAAAAGAGTCAACTACTATTTCTTCTTCATCTTGAAAGGAACACATTTAGAGGCCATAAATATTTACTTACTGGGAGCATAAAATAATCACAAACTGTTATTCTCATAAGCACCTATAAAGCACGTTGCTTCAAAAACATATGTAGGAAATTAGGTACAAAAGCATATAACTTTTTAGTAAGTTTCTATGAGATCTAATTCTTTATTTTACCAAGTTCTTCATTATTTCAAAAGGATAGTCAACTTTATTGGATTCAGATGCATACAAGAAGCATCATAAAATGTATTAGTCATCAAATTAATGTAATTAATTTTTGCAAATCAAACAAAACTAATATCTCAAAGCTCCAAGACAAACACTGGCAAAATTAATCACTGAGTTCTTTTGATATATCCAGGGTTTATTATTACAGTCTAATACTAGATACAAATTTTCATTTTTTACTCTACTTTTGAGAAATTTGGGAGAATTACTCAACTATAAAGAATGATAAACTTGAAGTCTTTATATTTAACTGGATGCCACTTGAAGATATACTCGTAAGTGAAATAAACCAGACACACGTGTAAATATTGTATTGTCTTCCTAGTGTAAGAGCGCAAAAGCAGAAATAAAATTAGAAAGGTATAACATAATTAAAAGGAAAGTGATAACTTAAGGATTAAACAATGAAGAGAAGGCAAGGAGAAAAGCTAGGAAAGACAACAGGAGCAAAAACCATACCTTTATATGCACAAGATGGGTAAGGCAATGATCCAGAGAATCTTCAGCAGGTTTTAGAAACTAGCAGTTATTTGGTGGGATTCTCAAACTGACTATACATATACGTTGATAACTATGAACTTAGCAAATGCACTGAAGGTAGCAATGTGTAATACTACGGTCATGCTTGGAATGTCTGTCCTTCTAGTCTTCTAAATATGTAGTGCTTCTCATACTAGTTGGTGCTATACTGTCTCTCAAGTAAATGTTTGTTTTTAAAAAGGAGGGAGTAATAAATGAAAACAAGAGACAAGAAACAAAAATATCATAGGACTGCCCTGCTACAATGCTGTATATGGTTAGATTTCTAAATTTCTATGTAAAAATATGTAAGTGCTCTTATTTTTTAATTAATTAATTTTTTTCACATTCTGTAGGGATTTAACATTTAACATATCAATACTCAATGGAAAATACATGTTCCATGTTATGTCTAAGAGGTTCAATAGTCAGACAGATAGTGAAGTTCAGCTCAACTGCCTATTTAATAGGGTAATTTAATATCATTAAGCTTCTCTTCTGGAGGGTTAACAACTTAAATTTTCAGACCAAAAATTAGAGGAAAAGAAGAGATGCAAGGATAGCCAACATTTTGGCCCTAGCCTTTCAAGGTCAGTGAAGACTCAGGATATAAGAGAAGCTATACTGTAATATCCTGTAACTCAGTTATGTCTCAAATGTTCTGGTCAAGGAGAATATGGGGCCGCAAGAGGAAAGTGATTGACAATGTGAAGTGTGCCTAAGGAGAGTCACCTGGAGAGAAAACATTCTCTCAAGGCTTTCACAGAGAGCAAATTGGTCAAGCAAGAGCCATGACTCATCCACATAGCTTATACTGAAAAGGATCTGCAAACTGTGGTATAAGGTTTCAGGCTAAAGTCTGAGGGGATTTGACTGAACTTGTCAAATACAAAAGTTACATCTCTTGTTATATAGCTCTTGCTTTATCTTGGTGTTAACCATCCAGCAGAAAAGTATAAAAATGAGGTATAAAAAGCAAAGCCATATTGATATGCTGAGCTGTAAAAGGCTCAAGTCAACAACTTCTGACATTGCCAGTCCTATGGATAATCCAGTACTATCATGGAACTACTGGACTACTGGGTTATTTTGCTGAACTCACACACCTAAAATATTTATTTATTTATTTATTTATTTATTTATTTATTTATTTGTCTTTTTGAGACAGGGTCTCACTATGCAGTTCCGGCTGGCCTTAAGCTCATTTTGTAGCTCAGGCTGGTCTCAAACTCACAACAATCCTCCTCCCTCAGCCTTCCGAGTGCTGGGATTACAGACATGCGCCACCATGCCCGGCACACCTAAAATATTTAAATGGCAATGGAATACCCATCACTGACAAAACTAAACCAAAAAAGGGAATACAAATGAAGGACCATTTTGTATGTGGCATATACAAAATAGGATAAATATACAGCTGCTTTCTCTTAATTCAATGAGAAGAGAGATTTGTACTAATAGTGTTAGGACAGGATATCATGTCTGCATCTCATACTATGAATAACCATTTCGTAGACGACAATATGCAATGTACTAATTATTGAGATTGGCCTATTAATTGGTTTTAAAACTATCTCATTGCTATTTGTTTCTCAATAAAATTAATAAAAAATAAAAATAAAGAAATCTGCTTCTACTTCACATTCCATTTAATCTTTCCAAAGTGAAAAGAAAATACAACGTAAGCTTAATGGGGTAAAAATATTGACCTCTGTTCTTTGATTCAGAAACAGAGTTTATTCATGACTTTGGATACTTCTAGAAACATTATTGTCTTGTCCTAAATATTCATTCATGAATTTGATTCAAAAATAAGACATTCAGCCTTCCTAATCTCTTACCATGTATAAATCAACTACCTTCCTTTCACATTCTTTTGGACATTTCTGAAATTCTCAGTATCACGTTTGATTTGATTCAGTTTCTTTTTTGTAAGTGGTACATAACTACAAAAAGACATGATATTCTTCTATAGCTAAGAAGAAAGAAAAGGAAAAAAGCTCCACTCTAAAATGTTCTATGAACACAATAGATGTTTATTGCACTTTAAATGAAAAGATACTTTACAAAAAGCATAAAATCTGAATTTCTTCTTCTTTAATGAAGGAACTTTTTTCCACAAATATATGACTCAGCTTTCCAAATTGTTGTGTGAAACATGGCTAAAATTTACTATGCTGCTCACATATATCCTTTTCCCTACACGAAATCTATGCTTTTCAAACAAGTGTAAGACTTCATTCTTTTAGATGGTCTCATGTTCATTTGCTCCTTCATTTGTGGTGCTAGGATTAAACCCAGACCCTTGCACACACTAGATAAACACAAGGCAGGATCTTTACCCCATATTTCATTTTTAATATCTAAAACAAAATTATCACAGACTCCTGTCATATCTGCAATAAATCTGAGCTCTGCACAGAGGAGAAGCTCCCACTGCATACATTCTGCCAAGGGCTTGGTCTTCCGTGCGGAACCTGTGGGTGGGCAGAGAGAGAACAAAGGCAGTTAGTCAAGCTGTGATGCTTTTGTGTCTTGGTGGTCCTGTTCTGGCATAACAGGATGTTATGGGAACAGGAGGCTATAAAATTTTACTTACAGAGACAAAAGTTACTGTTTTTATCTATATCAGAACAAAGAACAACAGCTGTAAGGAGGGGGAAGTTTGGGAAACTCAGCTTTTGTTTTTAAGTCCTGCTTCACAGACTGTTCCTCTAAGCATTTGCCAGATGATATAGCAGTGCTGGAGCAGTATCCTAAGTGCTAAACTGGAACCCTCTGTGGATGTCACCAACTCCCATGTCACAGCATACAGGACAGAAGGGACTGGAGCTAAGCAAACTTCCAGATCAATCCTAGAGGATGAAAAGATCTAGACCCACACATCACATACCCTAGACTAAATATTATCAATAAATATCATGACCTGGAGGTCCACATCCGCTGTGCTTTTATTTATTTTTTTTTCTATTAGTGTCCATTGGCAACAATGCTTGCATTCAATGAAGGAAGTCTGTACACTCCCTCCCTGCCACTCCTCTCCCCTTACGGTATAAGGTATAATTGCAGCGGCACACTGCCCACACAGAAATAAATGGGTCAGAATGGAATCTCACCTTACAATCATGTCACCTAATTGTTTGTCCTTCAGGTTGAAAAAAAAAATGAGATAGCAATTGAATACTAAATAGTCTTTATAACAGTTTCCTACTTCCACATTGTCTTTCTAGCTCCTAAAATTCCCTTTCTAGCTCCTACAGTTGAAGTCACTAAGTCATGAAAGACTTAAAACTTAGTTATTACAGTTATGTATTTCAGAACACAACCAGAATGTCTTGACATTAGTCTCATGAACCTTCCACAAAGGCGTCTTCTAATCAAAGCGGCACAGGAGGTTAGGGCTGTCCTGCAGAGCCCCGACCCTCGACGAATGCAGGACTTACCCGATCTTACGTTATTTTTCACAAGTTTAAAGGCAAACTTTAGACATGTGAGCTATGTTAGAAAATGTTTTAAAATAGACTCAAAAGTAAGGCAAGAGCTGTATAAATCTGTATACATTTCACATACACCAATATTTCTTCTTTTTTTTTTTTTTTTTTTGTCTTTTTTTTGAGACAGGGTCTCACTTCAGTTCAGGCTGGCCTTAAGCTCACTTTGTAGCTCAGGCTGGTCTCGAACTCAACAATCCTCCTGCCTCAGCCTCCCGAGTGCTGGAATTACAGGCCTGCGCCACCACGCCCGGCTAATATTTCTTCTTTCTAATCACCATGAGTCCTGTTTTCATCTAAACTGTTTTGTTAAACTTGATTTACAAGACACCCTCGTATGTCTTTCCTGTCTTATCATAGCCTGGATTTACTGCAGACATGATTTTGTTCATGTAAGACTTCAGTTCGCAGTGTTTAGAAAATATTAATTAATTCATATTTCTTAATTTTTTTTTTAATTCTTAGCTAAGGGTTCAATTAAGTAATACAAGACTGGTCAAATACACTCTTCAAAATTTAATGTGTAATGATACAACAAAAAATCAGTATAGCCGGGCTTGGTGGCGCATGCCTATAATCCCAGCACTCGGGAGGCTGAGACAGGAGGATTGTTGTGAGTTTGAGACCAGCCTGAGCTACAAAGTGAGCTTAAGGCCAGCCTGAACTGTATAGTGAGACCCTGTCTCAAAAAGACAAAAAAAAAAAAAAAAAAATCAGTATAACTTAACTTGTATTGAAAAATGGAATTGACTTTTATAACTTACATAATGTTACAAATTATGTGGCCTAAATTTTCTCTACTGAATTACTTGAAATAGGTGATCGGATTCCAGATTCAGTGATGAGTTTTAAATACTAATAGTGACTATATTTTCCACCTATTGTTATTCAAAATGCTCTATCACTAAGATTTTAGGAAATATTAAATTGATAAAGTAATCAATCTTTGGTATATATAAAGTTCAATTCATAAGAATTGTGAAAACGAAGTATTCTTCATGGAAATGTTTATATTTAATATTACACCATGCAGATTTTGTGTCAAAATGTCATATATGTATATATATATCAAAATATATGCAATAAAATTATTTTTCTTTTTTCCTTCATGAAAAATAAAAATTTCATAACCAAATAATAACAAATCAATAAAACAAAATAAGCTAACAATATTTAATTTACTTCAAAATAGTTATGTAGAGTATATCAATAAACAAGATCCTCTTGCATTGAAAGAACAGATATTAGCACAAAACTTAATTGGTTGAAAAGTTACTTTTATAATAGGTCTAATTTTATTAATCACTCTGATATAATTATTTAGAATACTTTTGGACTTGAAAATCAAAGCAAAAAATCAACTCTAATTTATTCTTGGGATCCTGTGTTTGATGTATAGCATCATTTTTCTGAATCTTGGAATTATACAATGTCAGTATTTTCTACACCAAAAACATCTTTGTTGCTTCTTCAATGACCACTAGGTGACAGCAATAGCTTGAGGCCTCATCTGTTTGTTTTGTTTTGGTTTGTTTTTATGTACTTGGAATCAAACTCAGGATCTTCACTTGCCAGGCAGATGCTGTGGCAGTGAGCTATCCCCCTGGCCCCAGGGGGATACTTGTACTTTGAGACACTTCTTCCAGGACAAAAACAGATGAATCCTTGAAATAATTCGACATGATTTTTATATTCCCTGTTTTCTTAATTAGAAAAAAATAAGACGTTCTACTTCTTAGGTTTCCTACTGAGGTTACTGTATACATGGTCAAAATGAATCAACCATGAAACTACCAATAATTAAAATATACTGTAAATCTCTTAAGATTACGAAGAATAACATTTACCTTTATGCAAATGCTTACATTGCAATAAAAATATGTTTTTTTGGAAATGATGAATTTTCCTGGTTTAAAATACTTTAAAAACTAGAGGTGATTTAATGACAATTTGTAAGATGATTAAGTACCTTAGTATACAACCATCTCAGTTTTCAAAGTCTACAATGTGGTTTTGCCTTAGTGACTAAAATTTTTTTAATAGTTGTGGGTGGGCCAATGTAGAATCTGTAAGAAATAGTAACAAGAAACTTCCTGTCCTAATAATTTTTATAATTTAATAAAAGCTATTTAATCTTGTCAGGAGACGGCTTCAGCTCTTTTTCAATTTGCATGAAAACTCCAACCAAAACATGTTATTTTTCACATGAATCACCCAAAGTCAGCCTCAAAATCTCAATAAAACCAAATTTAACTGGCACCTTTTTCCTTTGAAACTGCCAGTGTATTCAATTTTTAGGGCTTCATTGTTCTTTTCTTCATTTTGTAATTAATATTACTTCTGTTAGCTTGTAATAAAACTATAAAAATTGGACTTTCTACAGTTATTTTAGTTCAAAAATAGGTACAGTTGTAGTCTATAAGTATCAGCAAAACAAGAGAATGGAGTTGAAAGGCAGCTATAACTGTTAATCTTGAAATTACGTTTGTATTTTTTTTTTTTTTTTTTTTTTGTCTTTTTGAGACAGGGTCTCACTATGCAGTTCAGGCTGGCCTTAAGCTCACTTTGTAGCTCAGGCTGGTCTCGAACTCACAACAGTCCTCCTGCCTCCGCCTCCCGAGTGCTGGGATTACAGGCATGCGCCACCATGCCCGGCTGTATTGTATTTTTTGACAACCCTCCTTTTCATTGTATACTCAGCACATTCTCTAATAGCCTGGGATGGAGGTGCACCTCTAATCCCAGTGTTTCAGGAAACAGAGGACAGAGGATTGCAGGCTGGAGCCTCACCTAGGGCAAATTAGCAAGATCTTGTCTCAAAATAAGAAATAAAAAAAATGAGGGATGTAGATCAGTTTGAATGTGCTGAATTCAACCCCCGCATGACACCCACAAACAATTCATTATTAAGGAAATGTCAAAATAAATACTGCTTCTTTGGACCAGGGAGATAGATCAGTAGAATAAGTGCTTGTCTGGCAAGGGCAGAGTCCTGAGTTCAATCCCTGGTACTAAAAAAAAAAAAAAAATACTGCTGCTCCTCTCCTTATTCTTTATTATCATTATTTTATATTTTAGGGAATGGTCTATAGGGTGTTCGGGGCCTCACTACTAGATCAGAATCATAATGATCCACCTGTTTACAGCCTCCGAAGAGCTGGGATTACAGACACGGGCCACCACACCCAGTCTCAATTTCTGTTTTAGTGCAGGGCTGGCAATGCAGACCCGGGGATCAAACCACAGGTCCCTAAACCTGCTTGTAGAAGCTTTAATCTGCTGAGCTATTTGGTCAGCCCTTATTCCTTATTATTGACCTATCAACTACCTGAAATTGGTGTGTGTGTGTGTGTGTGTCTGTCTGTCTGTCTGTTTGCATGTATGTGTGTATGTGTGTGTGTGTGTCTGTTTGCATGTGTGTGTGTGTTTCAGGAAATTAAACTTCACACTGATCTACAATTACAGTCCATTTTATTTTTTTTTTCTACCTTGAGACATGCTTTTCTAAGTCTCTGAGTTGCCTGGATTCTATGTCAGTTCATGAATCTCCTGCCTCAGCCTTCTAGAGTGCTGGACTATGAGCGTGCACCACACTTGACTTACGCTTCTTCCTGAATTTCATAATTCATTAGGTTTTCAATCTAAGTTAGTAATAAGAATATTGTATAATTCGTATAATCTAACGTGAGGTAATCTATGCTGTCAGAATCAATAATTGCATAAAATGTCCTGTTTTCACTCAGAGAGAACAAGTTGTACAGGAAATTTAATATAGAAAACTTGAGTTTACTATAATGAATTATAAGTGTCCATTTAGATTTTAAGCTCAATTAGTTCTCACTGAGTTTCAAAGGACCAATTTAAAATAAATTCTTAGAACAAGGCATAGCTGCACTTTGTCAAAGACATCAGGTTCAATTTTATTTACCTATGTTAAATATATTAACAACCAAAATATGATAAATGTTATGTGAGAGCTTATATAGATTTTTGAAAAAAATGACATATGTGGATTGTTTTAAGTTACTATATGACGCACAATAATGGTCACAGAATATATATGATTTCTGTAGTAGGAATCCTGCATGTTTTAAGAACATAAAATTATTTGAATTGGTGCAGAAAAATCATTTTTTTTCTGTTAGAATATAATTGGAAAGGAAAATGGATTATACTTCTTACCTAAAATTATATTTTACATCATTTGATCCTATAAATTCATATGAATAGCCAGCATATTGTGGAACTAGGACAATTAATCATACTGATGTAGGCCCGGGGAAATAGTGCAGAGGTCTAAGTATCTGCCTGGAGAGCTCCAGGACCCAGGTTCAATCCCCAGTGCCACACGCTGTGCGGGCCCCAGAACCCCAGGTGCACCAAGCAAGCCACCAAACCACCACTGCTAGAAAGGCTGAGATAAGGGAGTCATCATGAGTCTGAGCTAGGTAACAAGACTCTGTACAAAATAAATAAATAAAAATTTAAAAATATTTTTAAAAATAATAATACTGGTGTTATAGTGCAGTGACACAATGAATGATACGGTGAACATGCAATTTAATTATCTCATCTTAGAAATTTATCCATACTATTTTACACAGAATTTACTGGCTATATACCCGTGCACTTTTAGTATGCATAAATGGCATTACGCTAATGCAACTAAACATTTGAAATTTTGTGTGAAGTAAAACTGACATAGTAGAACAAATCCAATATCCATTCTTTAGAGAAGAAATTACATCAAAAGGTAACAGTTATCTGAATAGACAAAGACAAAATAATACTTGGTTAAAAGCTACCCGATTCTTAAGGAACAAGTGTATGCTTGGGTGGTAATAAGTTGCTTGAAGTACATCTGTTTGAAAATTTATCAGCAATGTGTTTTCCATCCAGGAGGAAACTGTGAATTTCATTATTCAATAAGGTTCCATTCTCAACTAGATTGGGACTATAGGGTGTGTCAAGTCTTTGCTTTTCAGCAATAAAGGCTTTTAAGGTCTTCTAGGAAAATATACCTCTCACAGTGTGTGGCAATGCATACCTCTACTCTCAGTAGCTGGGAAGGCTAAAGGAAGATGACCACAAACTTGAGGCCAACTTGAGCAATTCAACAAGTCTGTCCCAAAATAAAAGTAAACAAGCAGAGTTCAAGGTGTAACAGTGCTACAACCCTTGGCTCGCGTGAAAAACACCCGGGTTCAACTCTTGATGCTGTCAATGAAAGAGGAAATAAAAGAAGAAAATACACCTTTGTATTGCTACTATCAGTTAAATTATTTAAAAAATTTAATATAACCCATATTTAACAATTAATAGACATTTTTTGTTCACTAGAAATGGAAATTTAAAAAAGATTGAAAAGTAAAGTGTAGTGTCTGTTTGCAAAATGCCTTCTTCTCTTCTGCTTGAATGTGAGTGAAAACCAAATAGCTGTACTATTTAATTTCCCTTGGCATTCATCTAAATTCTTACTCTTGATGTTTACAAGTATCTTGGCAGTTTTGAGATTTATAATTGAAAAAATGGTCAAACTTTCAGATGCTATTATGGTTTACATTTGGATGTCCTCCTAGAACCTCACGCTTATAGCTGGGGTTTTTCAAAGGTGATCAAATCATGGGGGTGCTACAGCTGAATGTGATGTTAAGAGTAGGGGCCAAGCCGGGCGTGGTGGCGCATGCCTGTAATCCCAGCACTCGGGAGGCTGAGGCAGGAGGATTGTTGTGAGTTCGAGACCAGCCTGAGCTACAAAGCGAGCTTAAGGCCAGCCTGAACTGCATAGTGACCCTGTCTCAAAAAGACAAAAAAAAAAAAAAAAGAGTAGGGGCCTGGTCGGAAGAGGGGGTGCACGACCTGGCAAAGTGTACCTCTCTCTCCAACTCCTCCTCTCTCTGCTTCCTGGTGACTGTGATGAGAGGAGCACCCATCTGCCCAGGCCCTTTCACCATATGATTTCTGTGTTTAATTCTGAAGATGGAGTGAAATTCCTATCTGTGATCAAAAGTCATCCCCTCCTGCTATAAGTTGTGGATGTTTGGTATTTTACCCCAGAAATAAAGAAATGTAATGTAATATAATGTAAAGTATGTGAAAAAATTTAACTTTCTTTTAGAGGTTTACAAAATTTTTGAGAAATATTTAAACAAAGCCCTATTTGTGGATCCTTTTTGTTCTCATGAAATACTTTCAGTGTAGTCATTCACACCTGTGCATTCAATTGCAAGGACTCTATAATGACTTGCATGTGGGGTCCAGGACTGATCTCTTTCTTCAGTTTTTTAAGGTTCATTTCATAATTAATAAATCTTTATCCTTTACTAAAGTCTAAGTAATTATTTAGATTGTAATGAGCAACAACAATAAATGTAAACAAGAAATATCACAATCTTCATTTATAGGCTCATTTATAGGAAAACTGGGAAGAAACCACAATTCAGTACTATCTTCCACAGCATCCAAGGTGGTGACTGAGAAATTGCTAAGTATCTGATCCAAGTTAAGAGTTTGTAAGAAACAAGGAAGGAAGGAAGGAAGGAAGAAAGAAAGAAAGAAAGAAAGAAAGAAAGAAAGAAAGAAAGAAAGAAAGAAAGAAAGAAAGAAAGGAAAGAAAATCATTCATAATTTCTCAAGTATTTATTAATATATTTGAGTATATCAGACTGGACAAAATATATTTATTAAAATTAGTATCGTCTATTTCTTTTAGTGTTTATTGTGCAAGAGAAAATCTAAAATTATATATATATGTGCTGAACTTTAATTTAATATTAAAGATCAGTCAGTGGTAGGAAAGAAAGAAATTGAACCTGCTGTATTAAAGTGGGTGGTGGACTAGGGAGATAGCTCGGTGAATAAGCACGTGCCTGGCAAGCACAAGGTCCTGAGTTCAATACCCGGTACTACAAAATAAATAAGAAAGTAAATAAACAAATAAACAAAGTGGGTGATCAGCAAAGGTTTCTCTAAGGATTTATGATTTAACATAGTTCTGAATTTGAAAGACAAGAAGAAGCAAGCTTTTCAACTATCTGGAGAAAACACGGCCTAGGCTAAAGAAACAACAAATGCTATTTTCAGACAGAAGAGCTAAGGAAAGGTGACCATATCCATCCCACCACTAACCGAGTCTGCCTATTTTGCTTACCTTGTTTGTGCCAACTCAGAAATCTGTCAGCCTGATTTCACATTTCCAGTTTATTCATTACAATACTTGTTTATCCTCATTCTGTAGGATATGTTTATTCGATTTCATTCCTGTGTATATTATGCATCAATATGTACATTTTATATCAACTATGTTTCAATAAAGTTTACAAACTATAAATCTTAATAATGTATACAAACTACAGTGTTTTAATTTCCTTGGTTTTAATAACCTGTGCTTTAATATACAGATTTAATATACAGTGTTTCTACAATTTTAATATACATAGAAACAAAAATTCTTAAATGTAATACTTAATGTGAAATTCAGCAATTTGGAAAAGGATAGTATACCTTGGCCAAATAGGTTTTAACCCAAAAATAGAAGTTAATTTAATATTTAGAGATTAAACAACATATTTCACCTTTTTAACAAAAATGTAATGAAAACATAAATCTGTCTCTTCTAGGACAACGTGGCTCAGAGGCAATCCATTTTTTGTTATTTTTGTTGTTGTTTTTGGTGGAACTGGGGATTGAACTCAGTCCCTTGCACGTGCCAGGGAAGTGCTTATTCCACTGAGCCATCTCCTTGGGCCCTTGTCTCTTCTATTAAAAGTCATAAATGAGTGGCATTTCTTCAATGAATCTTTGCTAGTGAAATAAATAAGGAAATTCTTAATTGTCACTAAAAATATTTGAGATAAAGTGTTCATAATAAAAAAATATTTTTAGAAAAATACCAGTGGCAGGTATTTGTAGATGGGCACCAAGAAGCCAATTGCTGTCTGAACATGACTAACAATTTATCTGCTTTGTAATTTTTAGTGTTTATATCATTAATGTAAAAATACTTTTAAAAACTTACTTTTTAATTTTTAAATTAATTTTCAAAAGCATTTTAGTTTTAAGGTTTGCACTGCCACAGTACTTATAGATATTTGTGGACTACAGTCAGGACAGTCCAGTGCATGTGCACAAAGGTAAATCAATGCTTGTATTGAAAGCCTTCTAACCCCAGTCTTGGTTACTTGTCTCCATTCTGCAATAAAATACCCAACACTAAAAGCTAGAGGAAGAGCTTATTATGGCTCATAATTTGCAGAGGCTTCTGTCCATAACTGGCAGGCTGCTAGGCAGGAAGGCCGGGCAAAGGAGAAATGGTCCATGGCAGGCAGCGGGCAGAACAGATAGCAGTGAGGTGGCAAGCAGCAAAGTGGTGATGCACCACGCTGTGGTAGCAGCCCTCCTTTTTTCCTTTATATGCTATCCAGGCTTCTCAGCCCTAGGACAGGTAGCACTCACATTTGCGGTGAGTATTCCCATTAGCCGCACCCAGAATGATGTCACACCAATCAGTGGCCTGATTTAGTAATCACACAACCTTAACCATCACACCTGATAATCCAAGCATCACACACTCAAGATATAGCCACCTCTGAACACACGGGATTCTGGGGCAGCATCTAGGTATAAGCCATAACAATGTTCTTTTCTAGTTCTTCATAAAGTACATAATGAGTTGCAAATTATGGTCCTCCTACTGAGCTTTTCTTTCTGTTACAGTGTTCTGTATTAAGAATTGAACCCATTAACTTTACACTGAGCAGTTCCCCTTGCATTGTTTTTTCTTTGCTTGTTTGTTTTTTAACTGCCAAGTCTGGACTCAAACTTGTGATCTTTCTGCTTCAGCCTCCCAGAAAGCTGGAATTAATTATTTGTGTGTAGCTCCACATATGCCTTCTTATTGTGCAGTTTTTGAAAATATTTTTAAATGTAATGGTTTCACTGGTTCAACACTAATATAAAATCAATTTAAAGATTTCAAAACTTACTTTTCTCAATATTTACCATTTTGGAAATAAATTTTATGTTTACCCACTAACTATAAGCTACAGATCATGTTTGCACTTCCTCAACTTGGGAGCTGAGTCTGCTCGTCTACACTGTCTCCTTCTCTTCCACCCCTGCGGGTCTTGCTTTTCATTGGTCATAATATTAGTACTTTAGATTCCTTCAAATTTCAATGACTTCAACTTAAAAAGTGAGAACTGAGAGAACAGAAAAACAAAAGACTTGCCAGGGTCCCGGCGGTTCCCATTGTCAGACTTGGACATTCTGGTCTCTCTTCTTTGTTGTTTCTTTTGAGTGATATCATGCAAGCGGATGTCTTAGTTACCTTTTACTCATTGCTTGGTCAAATACCCAAAACACAAAATGAAGGAAGGAAAGATCTATTTAGCTCATAGTTTGTGGAGATTTCAGTACTCCGATGGCTCCCAGGCAGAGGACAGCAGTTCGTGGCTGCAGAAAACAATGCAGAGGAACAGCAGCTTCAGCGTCCATGAAGCCTCTCTCTTCCTCCTTCGCTGACTGCAAAGACCAGCTCTCCACTTCCAACTTCCAAGAAGTGGCAGGGCTGGGATTAGGCTCCTCCTCCGAAGGCGGGGCTTCTCCAAGCGAGGCGGAGCTGCAGGCAGTCTTCCTCGCCTCCTTTACATACACTTTTTGTGCTAAGTCACTCTGGGGCGGCCCACAGTCCTAGGGTGAAACCAATTGCACCCCAGTGCCGTCCCAATAGCACCCTCGGGTGGAACAAATGGTTCCCCAGGTTGGGCCCTGCTCGCCTGCGGGGCTGGGGCCCCCACACCCAGAACTGCCACAGGAAGTGATTTAAACAGTTGACACAATGTATCAGCTACCCCTGGGGAAAATAAAAATGCATTTGGGTTGAAATACTGAAGAAAGTGCAACAACTCCTCATAAGTCAGACCTATCTTCCTGATGCAAGCGTCAGTGTTGTTTTAATGTACATTCCTATAATCAAAAAGGAAACTACTGTGAGTTTTCACTATTTTTAAAAAAGCTGTTCCTCATTTTCATTTGCTCAGCCCAAATAAATTATCTTAGTAGTAATTTAGGTCCCAATAGGGAAAGGACCACAAAGAGCATGTGAGCAGGATAATCTGGAGGAGAGGCATTTTCCACTTCCTGCTCTTTGCAGAAGGGATAGTTATTAATAATGAAGGGCTTTCTTTCTCATGATGTTTTGGTTTTTAGGTATGAGTCCAATTTTTAAGATTTTTTAAAATGTAGTGCTCTTCACTGTTATCTTTAATTTCTAGTGATGAATTGTGTATTGTGCTAGGCTGGAGTCCCATCTGTTTTTAAATATCAGCTCATCAGGGTGTAATTAATTTAAATTCTACTAAATATTGCTGGGAGCTGACCAATGTTGTCACAGCAGGACACTGCAACAGATAAAAATGATACACATTGAAATGATTCTAGGAATTGATGTCCATAGGCAAGAATTTTAATTCTTCTTCACACTAGCAGATATTCTCGTTTCTCTAGAGAAAAGTCTTAACATATGCACTGTAATTGGCTCTAAAGAAATGATACAATGATGTAGGAGGTGACAGTGGGGTTTGTAATACTAGACAGCTTCTCTGTGCAACAGCACCCATTTAGATCATCCTAGTAGTATTTTGTAAATAAAATTTAACCTATCACTAATGAACAACATGCAAATAAATAGTTAACAAAACTGACATTCAAGAATTATTGAAAAATCTAAAATTCTTTATTAAATTATAAAAAGATGTTATGCTAAGAAATACCTACCAGAAATCATTTCTTTAGACAGCTTACTTTTGTTCAAAGACAAGGAAAATAATATTTTGAAATTTCTAAGCATAAAACAGAAAAGTTCGATAATCCTGTGAGATGATGAAGACTCAGTTTGTTTTCTGTGAAGTGTGCAAGGTGGTCTTCATGACTGCAGAAATTAGAGCTCTACTGGGGGCCTCTTGTTGTTTTTTTTTACATTTTTTTGTTTTGGTTTCATTCTTATAAGTACATTTTTATTTTTCAGAGCTTTGAGGAGTGAGGGAGGCTTAAAATTTAAAGAAAGCTCCAGAAAATGTAAAATTCAGGGAACTTAGGGTAGAAAGACATATCAGCAGGACACTTTTTTCTTTTTTTCTTTTTGGCAGAACCAGGGATTGAACTCAAGCCCTTGTGCTTGCCAGGAAGGTGCTTATTCTACTGAGCCATCTCCCCAACCCCAGTGGGCAGCTTTTGATAGGCTTTGTGTTTTGGAATAATGTGGAAGTCATATTTGGTGTGGAATTTTCCACTATTGCAATTTTCTTTATCTATTTCCAAAGTAAATTTTACTTGAATGGAATAGCTTCTCTTTTGCTTCACTGGAAGAATTAAAAGACAGGACAAGTTTGTACTCAAGGCTGGATTGACACAACTGCTGTACAGCCCTCTGAAAGTACTTGGGTTGTCGCTGGGGCCCAGGTGCCTTGAGAAGAGCAGAGCAGCCGCTCTACCTAAAGGAAAATAACCTCTGAAATAGTTGCCTTATAGCCGTATGTAAAAAATGATACAGCCAAAAGGAGTAACTCTTTCACAAATTTATTTTTGAAAAATAAGTTTATATTCAGTAAAATGAACTATTTATTATTTATTCAAAAATAACATGCATATGAAGTAGATTTTAGAGTCCATTTGCTCTTGGGGAACCTACCTCCTCGCCTAGAATTTGGATGTCTGTTAAGATATTTTCATTTTTGGGGGTTCTTTTCTCTGGTGGATTTGGGGGATGGCAGGGATCAAACTCAAGACCTTGTACTTGCCAGGCAGGCACATAAGCCACTGAACTGTGTTTGCTGCAGAAGTTTTAATTTTGATACCTAGGAAAAGGCAGACAATGGAAAGATCTTAAAACAGATGGAGAACAAGGGGTTAACTCTGAAGTTTCTTAAACCCTGAATGTTCTTAAGAAAAGTTTCTCTGTAGGACTGAGTATATCCTGACATTTTTAAAGTGTTTAGTGTATATCAAGGAAAATAAAAAATAGATTAAAATTACAAATGATTCAGAATTTTACTGAAAAATAATTCAATAAAGGTTCTACACTGAACAATGTTGTCTTCAAATATGAAAACCATGATTGAACATCTCTCGTGTTCTTCTAAGCATGTACTATTGCTAATGTCTTCTCAATTATTATTATACTTTCTTTAAAATAAACTGAAACATAAAGAAGACAAGAAAAATATTAAAGTTTAGTGAAAGCAAGAGTTAATGTTTAGGGGCCGGGGAGATGGCTCAGTAGAATAAGCACTTCCCTGGCAAGCACAAAGGCCTGAGTTCTATCCCCAGTTCTGCAAAAAAAAAAAAAGTTAATGTTTAATTATTTGACCAATCTTCCATATGTATATCTGTTAATCTTAACAACAGATTTGTCAATAAAATTATGTAACATAACAACTATTCTTAATTTTAATCCTTGTTTTGAAATTCTGTAGCACATGCATTATTGTATATTAGTGTTTGTCTTTGTTTTTATTATTTGTTTTTGCTTTTGTTTTGGTTTCCTCTCTAAAATGAAAAGCAGTTGTTTTGACTTGTTTTTAAAAAAAGGAAGTTATAAGAAATTAAAAACAAGGGAGCTGGGGTGACAGCTCAGTGGAATAAGTGCTTTCAAGCCAAGCACAAGGTCCTGAGTTCAATCCCCAGTACTGAAAAAAAAATTATCCAAGGTATCCTGTGTATGCCTATAAATATACTTCATATAAATAAACTTTCTCCATTCCTTCTTTTTGTTTAGCACTTTTCCTCATTTCAGTTGTTCCTTTCACTTAGATTTTCTCCCATTGACAGTATCTGTACACTTCAGATTTTATTTACTGTTTCTGGTTCTCACACTAGCAAGACAATATTGTGACTGCACATGCAGGTCTGATTTATTTCACATATGAGTATCATCTATCTATAAGAGCCTCAAGTTTATCATTTTCATAGCTGAGCAACACTCCATTGTATAAAAATACCACATCATTTTTATCCATTCCTAGTTTATGGGCACTCAGATTGTTTCTGAGATTTAGCCATAACAAGTCATGCTGCTGTAAACATGGGTACACATATATAGCTACAGTATGATGTTTCCAATTCTTCTGGAAAACTACCCAAGAGGGAAACAGTTCACTGCACAGGCTCTCTAACCCTACATTTTTGAGGAATCTTCATACTGATTTCCATAGTGGTTGCATCAGTCTATACTCCCACAGGGTATAAAAGGGTTTTCCTCACAATCTCTCCAGCAGTTGTTATTGGTTAATCTCTTGATGTTAGCCATTTTTTCCAGGTTGAGATGAAATCACAGTGTCTTTTTAACTTGCATTTCTCAAATGACCAATGATGTTGAAAATTTTTTTCATTTATTTATTTTCCATGTATATTACATGGATATTACATCTGGGAAATGCATATTCATCTCAGATGCCCATTTATTGATTGGATATTTGAATTCTGGGGGAATGATTGTTTTAATTCTTTAAGTTCTGAACCATTGAAATACTGAGCTTGAAAGAGAGCTTTTATGGGCCTGAGCTTTAGACAGTACCAGTTTAAACAAAGAAATGTTGTCTATCCCAGCAGTGTAATTCAGAGAACATTTGTGTAACAGAGGGAAGAGAAAGGATGGAATGTGAATTCCTGAGGCCATTTGATTCTGCAGCTTAAATGACTGACCCTAAATAGAAGCACTGGGAACCAAGGTTTATGTAAAATTTATTGTCAATATTGCACTCAGTGATTCTGGGAAAATCAGTGCATCTCATATAACCCAATTTGGATGCGATATCTCAAAACTTCTGCCTGATTCTCCTAGTTTACCCAACACGTCCTTCTCCCTGTTAATTTTAATTATTTTTTCGCTTTAGTGAACCATGAATATTAAGTATAATAACTGTGTATACTATGAGCCCTTATAGCAAATAATGAATACCATGGGTGGCTTTGAAGACCAGTATATGTTAAAATAACATTATTATCCATATTCTCTACAATTAAGTTTAATTTACTGCCTACGCCACCCTGTCTGACAAACTCAGTCAATATATATGAATGCTTTGAAGAATAAAGAAAGCACATTGTAATTTTTAAACTTATTTTATCCACAAAGACATATATCCAGTTGGTCCAAGCAGAACTTCTCTTCCTGGAGAGGTGGGAGTTGGCAAGGAAAAACACAATTTGTTATGTGTGCCTCAGGAAAACGTCACTTTCTTTCCAGGTAGCAGCCTCTCAACAGTCCCAGTAACATTTCAAAAGTCTCTATCAAAAGACTGAAACATTTGAAGATGAATGCAGTGTACCTACAGTTAATCTATTAGAATGTACAGACATGATTAAACAACCTATGAAAGTATAATATTAAATAGCATGCTGGCTCAACATTGGTCACATGTGAGGTGTACTAATAAATTATATACAAATAACAAAAACAGAAGATTATGGAGTTTGAAGATATTTGAAATTTAGAAAATATTGGTTCAACATTAAAGATGTTTCTTAACCAATGATTCTTGAAATTGAAAGAAAAGATCACAAAAAAAAGAAAAACTTGAATTGTTTTTAATTTATAAAATCTTCAGCTATCCATCAAAAAAAAATGCTTTAACCTGATGTGAACCAGTGTTGATTCACTGTCATGAAAGTGATGATATGTTGAAGGCACTGGATTGGGAAGAGTTCCTTTACAGTATCAATGTTGAGACTTAAAATCTCCACGTACTACAAAAATAATGACAGGATCCAGACAAAAATCCCCCTGGCTAAAATGTGGCCATATTTTCTAGAAAACAAAAGTGAGAGCCAAGAATGTACTATAATAGATTCAATTTGTTATGTGTGCCTCAGGAAAAAGTCCCTTGGACTATGTTCATATGTTAATAAAATATTTTTAAAAGAACTCTTAAATCTTATGAAACTGAAGCAAGCACTCTACATTAAAAAGTTGTAGAGTGATTTATCTCATAATTTCAGTTTACTTTTTAAAGAAATCTTACATGTGTATACTTTTGAGGTTAAGTTAATAAACTACTTCCACAACTCTTAAATGACTGATATTCACTTAATTTCTTTTGAACACAATAATTTAAAAATTTTATATGTAAAATCTAAATTTCCTTTGAATATAATAATTTAAGAATTATATGGAAACTCTACATGTCTTAAGTAGCTTTCATAATTAGCACTGTAAAAGAAAGAAAAGATAAATTTGTCTGAAGATGTATTACTAGAAAGGGTTTCCATGCCATTCATTCTAACAGGCTCTCTTCCCAAGAGTACTTAAATTGTCATGAGTTGGAGAATCCTTCACATTTGTTCATGCTTCACAAGAGATTCCTGTGCAACTCTGTCCCTGACAGTTCGCTGCATATCACTCAAACACATCGCATGAAAAGTGCTGCTAAGTGAGAGCAGCAAAATGTTCATGGGCTGGGTGCAAGGGGTCCAGACTTCAGGTGAAGAACAATAGACACAGAAGGGACGTCTCAGGAGTTTTATAGCCAGTCCTTTATTCCTACTCTTCCAAACCTCTTCTTACTCACTTTATGTTGGGCTTTAGGGCTACAGAATACTGCCTTTAAATATTCATGTTCTGTATAAAGTTAATAAGACATTTAAACGTTCTTGCCAAGAAAAAGAAAACCTTAAGGGAATTAAAATATGAATATATAATATTTTAAGATAAAAATCAAGTTTCAACTCACTTCATATAATTCCCTATGAAAGATGTTTCATTAGAAAGTGATGTTTACTAATTTTTGTGTCATAAAATTCAAGAGGAAAGTCAAAACATAAATATAAACATTTCAAGTTTTTCTTTAATACGTATCTATTTTCTGCTTTTCCCTTTAGGATGCTCAGTAATTATAAATGTTGAATTTAGTAGGAAGATATCTTCCGTGAGTTGGATGGCATATGAAAAGCAAGCCACTCAAAAAATATACAGAAGGTCTCATTGCTTGAAATACACATTTTGGTTAAAGTCTTTTCGCATAAAGAAGATATAAAAATGTCACAAATACAAAAATTTTCAAAATCAAAATTGTTTGGCAAGCCAATTCAGCCTTCCAATGGAAGATGGAAATTAAAAATCACATGATAGCATGCAGCATAGGCATGCATCGGGGTAATTTAGATGCTCTAATGCTCAAACAGTTACAAGCGCAGTCTAAGATAGGACATCTCACATAGACATGCTCATGCCTCTTTTTTTATTCCATTGCCCCCTTCAGTGTCAGATGTTTTGCCTGAAAATTGCCGTTTTCTGTATGCATGCTCCTTGAGAAAGAGCATATCTGGTTCTCTTCTCCTCACCACTGCATTTAGCTACACTTTCACACTAATGTCATAAAAGTACATATTTGTTTGCAAGCCAAATTTTGTGCATTCAGTATTCTGAATTGAGGGAGGAAGTAGGTAGGTCAGCATGTCATAAACATGATTCAAAAACACACTGAAAATAAAAGGAACCTGGAAGCTATCAGTAAAAGAATTTTCCTAATTTTATAGATACTTGCTGTGGTTGATACAGCTTGGTTGGGCAAGTGCTGGAATCGTCCCTGATGCAAAACTACTGAGATATTTAGGCCTTCAGTGATAAATAAGGCATGGAGGTACCAATTGAGTGTAGTTCTTCAAAAGCCAGCTAGTTCAATGAAAGTCAGTTGTTATAAAACATCCCATGTGGTGTCTTGCTATGGATTCACAATATATGAACCAGGCCAGGATCCAATATTAAAATTTATGGGCCATTTATTACTGGGTCAAGGACCGCTTGACCATACATAAGCAGGCAAGGACAAATGATGGTGAGCCTTAGAAGTATAGAGGCTTTAGAACTAGAAACCATGTCCTGTTTGGTAAATAAATTAGTCATCTAACACAGACAGAACAGCTCCTTTAGGGATAGTGTGAGCATTACCTAACATGCTTTTTTGGGGGGAGCGTTGTGTAGTTCCCATTTAACATACATCTTCTTATTATAGTAATCATACATTATATGACCTTCAAGATAAAATTATGTATCATAACAATTAACTTTATTATCATTCTAGTCCTGGGAAACATTTGCATATATTTCCTGTATAGTAACATTATAAACATTCAAATCTTTACCTTATTCATTAAGTCGGTTTATATCCTGAAAGTCTGGAGCTTAAAATAAATAATATACTGTGGATAAAGTTTATAACTATATTATTCTTGAAAAAAATGTAGTTTTAAAAAAATTATTATTATTATTATTATTACATTATTTATATATTTGGTACAGGGCCTCACTACACAGCTCAGACTCCTAGTGATCCTTCTGTTGTCAGCCTCCTCAGCACCGGGATTATAGGCCGCACCACCATGCCGACCCTGTAGTCGACTCAGTATGACCTGGGTCTGGGGAGGAATGTGGTCCCACAGATCAAATCCCAGTCTCTGCTTTTGCCTAAGCAGGTGCTTAGTATGCTAAGCTATGCCCCAGCCCCCAACCAGTATCTTAACATTTTCATCGATCTAGTTTGAGTTAAAAAGGTATCACTGCCTCATGTATCTTGCAGGAGAAACCTTTGTGCTGGGCTTCGCAAGCTCCTACCGTACTCAGAAGGTGGTGAGGCGCGGTAATCTATTCTGAGCAGCCACTGGGGAGGTGAACTAGCCACTGTTAGCACTGACTCCATAGCCTAGCTTCTCTTAACCAAAGTGTTAACACTGTGAATTACATAGTTGATACCTTCCTATTCTTACACACATGTTTCATAATCTATATTTTGCTTATGAATTTTATTTTGTTTATTATTTATTTATTTAGTTGAAATAGCTAGGGTCTTGCTATGCAGCTCAGACCCCTAATGATGCTCTTATTTCAGCCTCCCCAGCACTAGGATTACAGGCGTCTGCCACCACACCCAGTTTCAGTGAGATCGAACCTGGGTCCCTTACACTTGCCAGGCAGGCGCTTAGGCCAATGAGCTATCTCTCCAGCCCTGGCTTATAAATAATTTGAAAAAATAAGATATCTGAAGAGAAAAAAATCTCAAAAAAGGAAGCAACTACAGCAG
Organism: Ctenomys sociabilis; assembly: GCA_004027165.1. Classification (NCBI taxonomy): domain Eukaryota; kingdom Metazoa; phylum Chordata; class Mammalia; order Rodentia; family Ctenomyidae; genus Ctenomys; species Ctenomys sociabilis. The sequence goes on along the minus strand of PVKA01018981.1, from coordinate 2,670 downwards.
CAATAAAAATTAACAGTGATAAAATTCACATGCCAGACATTTAAAAGGTGTTATTTTCTCTTTTATAAAAAGTGCAGTTTACACGATCGACCTTGTTTAAGGTCAGCAGGCCAATAGGTCATATATCTGGTGTTTGTATTCATGCCTTTTGAGTCAAGAGTCTAATCTCTTTACTGTACAACTGGATAGTCTCATTTTCAGTGTAAATTATAATTACCAAGGGCAACTGAAAATAAATGTTATAATTTTAAAAACCCCAGTATTCAATTTCAGAGTGCTTTGAATCAGAATTTTTCAAATAAAGTGATTCAAATGTGAAAACAGGGTTTTAATCCTATGTAGTTGTGATTATTCTGAGCAGTGAACAGATTTCAGTGAGCACTGAAAAACGATTGTGAAAAAAGGGAATTAAATTTTTATTATATTGATATTTCCATTGAGAGCTGAAATGATATTAAAGCTGTAAATGTTTGTTGCTTTCATCTGGCTGAAGTATTCTTCTCCCTTTTTATAACAGCACTATGATACCATTTGGAGAAGTATTTCTACTTCTAATGAGGCTGTGATAGTTCAACCCTAAAAGACAGCATTATCTACCTCAGCCAACATGCGAGCACCTTTTCAGAAGCTCAGGTGAGCACTCTGAGAGACATGGGCAGGCACTAGAGGATCATAAATTCAACGGTGTAAAGAATCTGTCCATTGTGGTAAATTCTTAGGGGTAATTTGTTTTGTTTCTGGTTCTAGATATTTAATAATTACTCCTTACATATATCTACATGTACCTGAATGGATGTGCATACATGTACAAATACTTGCATGTGTAGATAGATAGATAGATAGATAGATAGATAGATAGATAGATAGATAGATAAATAGATAGATAGATAGATAGATAGATAGATATAGATATATATAGATATATATATAGTTTGGTTGGTTGGTTTTTGCATACCTGGGATTGAACTCAGGCCCTTGTGCTTGCCAGGGAAGCACTTATTCCCCTGAGCAACCTCCCTGGCCCCTATATTCTATCTTTGGAGGTCGATCTGAGTCAGTTTTGTTCCTTACAAAGAAAACAACTTTAGCTATAACACAGTGGTATCAGTAAATACATTTCAGGTAATAAAGACTTAAAGATATTGATAACTATCTGTATCTCAATACAGTAACAAGACAGATTAATCTATAAATGCTAAGTAAGAACAAAAGCTCATTACTATTCACCTCACGTGATCATGGGCACATTTATTTTTTTATTTTATATTATTGAACAACAAATAGCAATGAGACAGCTTCAAATCAAATTAGTAAAACAGATTCAACAATTAATACATTATACATAGTTTTCATAGAGGCTTTTTGTTGTACAAGGTGCATACATGATACTCTATCTACAAACAATATTAGAGCACATGCCTCTAATCAATGAATTAAGAGAATGTAGCTATATACCTATCTTTTTTTGAAAGGTGAATTATAGTACAGTATCAATAAATAATACTTTTTGCATTGTTATCTTCCTAGTGGTTATCCATAGTACAAGAAGTAGATAGGATATCCTGTCCAAACACTATTAGTGCAAATCTTTCTTCAGATAGAATTATGCAAAATTACTGCATATTTATCTTACCTGTACTGTTTATACAAACACAGAATGGTTTTTCCTTTGTATCCGCCCTTTTTTGTTTAGTAGATGGATATCATTCAATTACTATAGGTTCTTGAATTCATTGAAACAATCCAACACAAACCAGCAGTCCACAATAATAGTGAGTTGTCCGACGAAGCTGTTCACTAGAGTCATTTACAGCTTAGCTTATTATTATGGCCTTCTTTTGTATACCTCATTTTTATACTCTTCTGCTGAATGGTTAAGACCACGATCAAGCAACACCCATAAAACAAAAAATATAACTTTTGTATCTGAAGAAATCAGTCAAGTCCCATCAAGATTATTCCTGTAACTCTGTACCTCACTCTGTAAACCCTTTGTCAGTGTCAGCCATGTGGAACAGTCATGGCAATTGCTTGACCACTTTGCTTCTGTGAAAGCCTGAAAGAAAGTTTTCTCACCTTGTGACTCTCCTTAAGTACACTATAGATCATTGATCACATTCCTCTGTGGCTCCATACTCTCCTTGATCAGAAAATTTGGGGTACAACTAAATTCCATGATGTTATAGTACAGGTTCTCCTATGTCCTGAGTCTTCACTGACCTTCAAAGGATAGGGCCAAAATGGTGGCTGACCTTGCAGCCCTTCCATTTCTCCAACTTTTGATCTGGAAAATTAGGTTGTTAACTATCCAGAAGAGAAGCTGATTATTACCCTGTGACATATGCAGTTCAGTTTACTCTATCTGAATAAATTCTTTTTAGTTGTTATATCTTTTTTTTTTTTTTTTTTTTTTTTTTTTTTTTTTTTTTTTTTTTTTTTTTTTTTTTTTTTTTTTTTTTTTTTTTTTTTTTTTTTTTTTTTTTTTTTTTTTTTTTTTTTTTTTTTGTCTTTTTGAGACAGGGTCTCACTGCAGTTCAGGCTGGCCTTAAGCTCACTTTGTAGCTCAGGCTGGTCATGAACTCACCAGCAATCCTCCTGCCTCAGCCTCCCAAGTGCTGGGATTAAAGGCATGTGCCACCATGCCCAGCTTGTTATATCTTTCTATTTGTA
>PVKA01018980.1:0-42856 GCA_004027165.1 Ctenomys sociabilis | reverse complement strand
AATTTTATGAGGGTAAAAATCACCATACTGAGGGCCTATTTACCATATATAATTTTCTCTTCTGTGTTAGATTTTGTTACATAGTCACAAATCTTGGTCATATAGATTAAGATGACAAATGAATGGTTTCCACAGTTGGTCATTTCCCAGATTGTGTTTGATAATATTATTACTGATTGTACTACTTTAGTCAAAATGATATTATTGTACTAATCAGTTGTTCTTCCTAATATGCCAAGATTTAGAATGCCTAAGCATCATGAACAATACCACAGGCCAGTGCCAAAGAACAAGGGGCCAGGCCAAATAGGCAGCAACTTATCCCAATAAATTGAAGAGGCAGAATCTTGCAACAGATTCAAAACCTGAAAGCCAGATATACCTGGAAAACATCTCTGAGAAGTTGGCATTTCTAAGGGTTCTCAGGAGTAGCAATAAAACTATCTTCCATAAGCAATTGATAAGCATTAACCCATGAATTAAACTTTTAAAATATAAAATGAGAAGACACACAAGCAAGATGCAACTCCATACTTCCAACTCAACAAAGGCAAACCCAGAGAGAAATCAGGTGGAAAATCAGGTAAAACAATTCAAAAGCTGCCCACCTGGATTCTACATTAACAACAGCAGTAACAAAGCAAATGAATGCAGCTCTGGAAAACATCAAATCAGAAATAATTTCCCCAATAACTACAAAGATGGTATTCATTGATAGGAGGGATATGGTTAATGATTTTAGAGTAGATACAGATTTTGAAAAAGAGGATCTTAGGAAAATGATGAAAACCATAAATGCCCAACATAGGGGAAAAATGGAATTCATAATCCAGATTGAAACAATACCCTGGAGATTAAAATTTTCCTTGAGAATAGGGCACAATATCAGATATTGAACATAGACATAAAATCATATCTAGATTGTCGTTAGTGATCATGAAAAGAAAGATTTCTTAAAAATATCAAGGAACCATGAAAAATCAATCCAGGAGCTGCTAGATGATATGAAGAAGAATGACATAATATTGATTACAGTGAACAAAAAAGCAGGAGATACAGCAAATGATATTAAAAAAACCTGCTTACAGATGTAATGGGAGTAAACTTCCCAATCATGAAAAGGAATTTGATATATGATAAATGAAGTATATACAACTCTGATTCATCATGACTAAAAATAAACCTACACCAAGGCATACAATAGTCAATATTCTAGAAATTCAACACAAAAACAGATTTATTAAAAGCTATTAGAGAAAAGAAACAAATCACCTATAATCCTCAAGTCAAAGAAAACTTGGAATGCAGTATCTCAAGCTATATAATAAAACAATCTCCAACCTAGATTGATGTGCCTTACAAAACTCTTTCAAAATTGAGGGAGAAGTAATATATTTCCATTACAAAGAACATCTGACGTAATTCATGATTACCAAACCAGCACTTCAAATAGTCTGAAGGACATTCTAGAAAGAGAGAACAAGGATTACAACTCTGTAAATCTAAACAGAATAAGTCTACCAGGCACTGCAAGCAATTAAATGGTGAGGGGTATTGGAAAACAGGAAAATAACATGGCCAGGGTACGTCAATGCATATCAGTTATAATCATCAATGCTAATGGTCTCAATTCACCAATCAAAAGAAAAATACTAGCAGAATAGGTCAAAAAACAAGATCCATCAATTTTCTATAGATAAGAAACACATTTAATTCAAAAAGAAATTCTTAAACTGAAAGTCAAAGCATGAAACAATTCTATATGGGGCAGCAACCCAGCAAAAAAGCAGAGGTAGTGAGTCTATTTGCAAAGAAAGTGGATTTCAAGCCAAGACTGAGTAAGAGAGTCAAAGAAGGTCACTAGATCCTTATAAAAGGAAAAATTTCAGGAAAAAGTGATAACAACCCTAAACATACATGCTATCAATATTGGTGCATTCAACCATATAAAATAATATTAATGAACAGGAAAAATGAAATAAGCACTAAAACAATTATAATGGGAGTCTCAATACCCTGCTGTCACAAATAGACCAACTACATAAAAAGTAAACAATGAACATTATAACTGAACCAAACTTTTGAACAAAAAGACTTAGCGGATGTCTACGGGGTGTTCCATCCCATAACGTCATAATACCTATTATTCTCAATTGCACACAGGATGTTCTCCAAAATAGACCACATATAAGCTCATGGCATATGCTTAAGTAAATGCAAAGGAATCGAAATTGCCCCATGCAGTTATGAGAACATAGGGCCGGCCAGATAGCTCAGTGGACTGAAGCACCTGCTTAGGCAGAGTATAGTGGCCAAGGTTTGATCCCCGGCATGCCATGCAACACCACTTCCAGAGCATGCTGAGATGGTGACTGAGACTGGGCATGGTGGTACGCCTGTAATCCCAGTGCTCGGGAGGCTGAAAACAGGAGGATCGCTATGAGTCTGCTCTGCGAAGTGAGACTCTGTTGACCCGGTAGACCCTTTATCAAATACATAAAAATAAAAGAACATAGTTATATGACATTGAAAATCAATAGTAAAAGAAACCACAAGAACCTCATTAATGAAATAAAACTATTCCTATTTGTAGAAAACTCATATGTAAAAAAATCTTGTACGTAGAAAACCATAAAGTTCCATTAAAAGCTGCCAGAACTATCAAAATACTTAGTAAAATTAGAGAATATAAAATCAGACTTCAAAAATCAGTTGTATTTTATATGCTACCAAAAATAATTTGCCAATAATCTTCTTGAAAATAGCATCAAAAATAAAAAAATATGAAGAATAAATGTAACCATCAAGGTGAAAGATACATACACTGAATACTATAAAACTGATGAAAAATTATAGCAGACTTGCATAAATAGTAATATATCCTATGTTCATATATTAGAATTTCTATTATTAAAGTAAGCATAAATTTAATGCACACTTTATAACAAATACAATGGCATTTTCACAGAAATAGAAAAACAATCTTGAAATTCATGTGGAATTGGATGAGGGAAAAGACAAAAGAAAGAAAGAAAGAAAGGAAAAGATATATTTTATATATATATGGGATAGCTCAGATAATTGTACTGCTGATTTCTGCTGGTCTACTGAAACAAACATTTAATGCTTAATTATTTTTCTTCACTTTTTAAATTTCTTTTAGCAATTTTGCGTGCTTATATCTGTAATCTAAACAACTAGTTTGAAGATGACATTATTCAATATAATACCTATTGTCAACTTCCATGAAATTCTGTACTGTTTCTAAATGATTTCTTTTACTATTTTGTATTCGCTTTTAAAGAAAATTTAAAGAAATCATATGGGCTACAAAAAGACACTGAAAGCTGAAGTGGTACTGACCAAAAAATAGAAACCTAAAAACACTTTTTCTGATTTTAACTTATATTTTAAAGCTATGATAACCAAAGCAGTATGGTGTTGGTATAAATACATACACCACTGGAATAGAATACAAGGCAATGAGCAGAGCCACAGATATATGGTCAACTAATTTTTTAGCAAGATCACCAAGAACACACAGTAGTGAAAAGATAGTCTTCTCAACAAACGATGTGGGGAAAATGGAATACTCACATGCAAAATAATGAAATAGGAACTTACCTGCACAAAATATGAAAATCAACTTAAGGTGGATTAAATATCTAGAGGAAAGCCTTAAATTATAACACTTTTGAGGAAAAAAGTAGGTGAAGGGGTGATCATAGTATACAAAAAAAAATGCTTAAATTTTAAAAATATTTTATAGTGAAAGAAACACAAATTGCTGTTAATGCTCCCCAACAAAGCCCACTCATGGCTGGGAAGACAGCTCAGTAGAATAAGCACTTGCCTGGCAAGCACAAGGTATTTTTTTTTTCCAAAGACAAATTTTATTGAGCCCCTCAGCTCTAGTTCTCTTTCCCCTGCACTGTCTTGGTTCCATGGAGTCGCCCAGTCCTATGAGAAGCAATAGACCCACTTTACACCCTGCAGGGGCATCTCTGTGGATGGTTGAGGGTTTACCCATGTGCTGGTGGTTACCACCTCCAAAGGGATGCTCCACGGGATTCACAGCCACACCACGTACACGTGGCCAGCGGTTCCTCTTCGCCTTGTATTGGTGGTAGGCTCGGCCAGCCTTCAGGATAGGTTTATCAGTTCTGCCACCGCCAGCTACTACACCACAACAGCTCTGTTGGCAGAGGAGATGACCTTAGAACCCGAGGGCAGCTTCACTCTGATCTTCTTGGTTTCAGGGTTGTGGCATGTGACTGTGGCATAGTTCCCAGAGGCTTAGGCCAGCTTACCCCGGTCCCCAGTCTTCTCTTCCAGGCAGCACATGATGGTCCCCTCAGGCATGGTGCCCACAGGGAGAACATTGCCAAGGTTGAGTTGGGCCTTCTTGCCACAATACATGAACTGGCCCATGTGGGTACCCTCGGTGGCAATGAACAACTCAGTACACTTCTTGAATTGGTACGGATCCCAGAAGACCACCTTAGCGAGGGGTGCACCATGGCCCAGGTCCTTCACAATGCCCTTAATGTAGCCGTGATGCTCTGTGAAGTCCACTGCACATAGACGAGCAGCACCCTTGCGATGCCTCACGTGTGCGAGAAACACAGAACCAGTACCCTTTCTTTGTCCAGATATCACAACAGCACATCTGCTCCCGAAGAGGAAGCACAAGGTCTTGAGTTCAATCCCTGGTACCACAAAAAATAAAAAAAAATTTAAAAAACATAGGGGACCAAGAGATGGCTCAGTGGAATAAGTGCTTCCCTGGCAAGCGCAAGTGCCTGACTTCAATCTCCGGTTCTACAAAAACAAAACAAAGAAAAAACATACCCTACTCACTTCAAATACATTTATCCCATCATCCTTACCACTTTATGAAATAGTTTTGGGAATCCTCTTTCATAAATAACTTTTAAAGGTATCAAAACTAAGGTGAACCTGCTGCTCAGTGCCATCCAATGGAAAGGCAGGCTTACCAAAACATTGTAGTGTGTCTCCAGTCACTGAGCCAAAAACCATGAGACTTCTCTCCAAAGTCAAAATATCCATGCAAGGTAAATATCTTACATTAATTCAAGACCTTGAGGCCATCATTACACAATAAAGACGGTCACAAGAAAGGACTTCCAGACTGCTTCAGAAAGTGGCAAGAACAACAGGATAGGTGTGTGTGAACGCAAGGCAAGTTTTCTGAGGGAGATTGGCAGCAGTATGTCTTTTACTGTAGCACACTGTTTAAAATCTGTATTTTTATCACAACTCACATGAGCTCCAAAGTACAAGTATCAGAGGCAAAAAGAAAATAGTGAAACTAAATCAGACTTAAAAGATTCCCCACAGTAAAGAAAACAGTCAACAAAATGAAAAGGTGATCTATAACATGGGAGAAAATATTTGCAAACCATATATCTGAAACTCCAAACCATAGTGAAAAGGTAAATAATATTAATGAAAAATGGTAACAAAACTGGATGAACATTCAAAAAACATACCAGTGGCCAATTGGCTTACAAACAGGTACTCACCGTCACTAAGCACCTGAGAAATGAAAATCAAAGCTACAGTGATGTATCACTTCATGGGTGTCAGGATAGATATTATAAAAGTAGCAGATGTTGGCAAGGATGTGCAGCAATGAAATCTTTGTACTTTGTTGGAGGGAATGTAAGCTAGTACAAAAATTATGGAAAACAGTATGGAGGTTACTCCAAAAATTAGATTACCATATAATTTAGTAATTCTGGTTCTGGGTATTATAACCAAAGGAACTGAACTTGGTAAAAGGTGAAAGATTTATGCAATCTTAAGAGAAACCAGAGTATAGGAACTGAACTTGGGATCACAAGGAGATATCTGCAATTCTGTTATCACCAAAGAATTAATAAGAATAGTCAAGATATGAAAACAATCTGAATGTTCATAGATGGATAAATGGATGGATGGATGGATGAATGGATGGATGGATGGATGGATGGATGGATGGATGGATGGATGGATGGATGGATTGATGGATGGATTGAGACATTCTAAACTATGAATACAAAGGAAAATTATTACATCTTTCCAAAATTGTATTAGTGATTATATTCAGTTTGTGGGACTGATACATACGCATGTCACATCTTGGTCATTTTCACTCTTCCCCTCCCTCACCTCTTCTTCTTCCCCTAAATCCCTTTCCCAACTTTGCAGAGTCTGTCTTTGTTCTTTAACATGGCTCATTTACTTTGCTCTTTAAATTATTTCTAGATTGGTTTCTCACATTAGAGAAGCCATGTGGTATTTTACTTTGTGTCTGATTTATTTCATTTCATATTATAGTCTCAAGATCCATCCATTTTTCTAAAATGACTCAAATATAAACCTTCTTCATGGCCAAGTAGTAAAAAGAAGGAAATTCTGCCATTTATGATAATATGGATAAACTAGAGGTTATTATTTTAAATGAAAAAAAAAAAACAAAGAAAAATAAGCTCTATATGATTTCACTTACATAGAGAGTCTAAAAGTCACATTAAAACAGAAGGTCTACAGGACATTCGGAGTCCCATTACTAGATTGGACTCCTGGTGATCCACCCAAGAGCTGGGATTTCAGGTGTGCGTCACCACACCCTGTCTCAGTGTATCCCCAGGGCAGGGACAGCACAGCAGGCCTGGGGATCGAACCCCCAGCCCCTGTACCTGCTTGCAGGCACTTTAATTCCCTGAGCTATTTGACTGGCCCTCAGAAATTTAAAATATTGATTACAAGAGACTATGGAAAAGGATAATTAATATATGCTACAAAGATACAATTACAAAAGATAAATCCCGCAAATCTGCTATATGCCATAGTTTTTATAATTGACAATATTGTGTATGACACTAAAATTGTACTAAGATTTTATGATATTTTGCTAAAATAAAAAGAAAACCAAGACGAATAAGAAAAGGAAGAGGAGGAGGAAGAAGGGTGAAGGAGGGGAAGGGGAAGGATAAAAAGGAGGAGAAGAAGAAGAAGGAGAAGAAGAAGAGGGAGAAGGAGAAAAAGAAATAGGAGGAAGCATTGGGAGGCTATTTTATATTTGTGGTGATGGTGATGATGAAGTGTATTTATGTATGTATACGTAGGGCAGTTTTTGTGTATTAATCATTTCTCAAAAAGTAGATTAGAAATTAAATAATAACAAATAATAAAAAATATAACAAATAAATGGTGACAGAGCCCTGTTACCATAAAATTTTCTCTGACAAGTTAGATGACAAGAAAAATCCCTATACTTTCCCACGTGTTTATCTCTCTGCTTCCTTTAACTATTTCCATGTGTGCACAGACTACTGTAAATGCATACAGACATAAGAAACAATAGTTATTTATATACAACAAAAATAGCACCTCTACCCCAAAGAAGATCCAGAGTGAGTTGGCCTTTGCAGAAAGTGAAAATGTAAAGCTATTGTATCAGGACCTCACAACACATGTTACCTGTGGAAAGACTATAAGTGAAATCAAACAAGCAATCTCATAGTCTAGGTGCCTGAACAAAGGAGGGGACCTGGCCAGAGCACTCTGAGTTGCTTTAAAAAATACTCAGAATGCAGTGCTCCCCTGAGAACTTGTGCTCTCGTGCTTCATGACATCTATATGACATTTCTTCAGCGTGGTGGTGGCTTCCATACATTTTTGTAGATAAAGATGTCTCATTTGTAAGGCTAGTTTTCTCTCATGAGGCTTCAACTACTTTATCAATAAATTCTCCTCAATCCAGTTTATTTCAAAATTATATTCAGTCAACACTATCAAAATATGTTCTCTTGACTCTCTCTGTCTCTGTCTCTTTTTCTCTTTCACTCTCTCTCTACTTCCATCCTTATTTCCTAGCTTTAAATATTCTTTTAGAATCCATATAAAAGCACATTCTGATCCTTTTAAAAATGTCAAAAATTTCTTAAGCAAAATTTATTATACCGGTTATTTCCAAAAGCAATGAAAGGTAATAAAATTGAAATTTTACTTTTGGCTTTAAGATGCCAGACACTGTAGCCAAGATCAAATTTTAGCAATCTAAATTAATTTAGCTTTTTATAGTTACTCAAAATGAAATTAAAGAGGATGCCTGTGGTATTTTACTATGTTATTTTTGTAATCCACATCAGGTTGTAATTGTTTTGTTTTCATATCATTAACCAGCATTGCTTGCGCCTTGATTAATGTTTATACTCATTTGTTTTGCTTTTTAAAAGATCACAAATAAAAGGCAAAAGTGATAATAGACACACTGAGAAATCATAAAACCAAAGATTTTGTATCCTGGGACATAAAAACTTTATTTGCAAAATCATTAAAGAATTACATGGAAGGGTTTTCTCCAACTAACACTTGTTATTCAGAAATGTTAAGGACGAATATGACTATTGAAGACGAAATAACAAAGATCATTGACAACAACAACAGATAGCTTTTATTGAAAGCCAGACTAGGTGCCAGCAGCTGCTAAGTGCTTTATCCTCATGTGTCATGGGTCATCACAAACACATGACATTAGAGGAGAAATAGCCTTGCACCCCACCTGGGCGCAGTGGCACACACCTGTAATGTGAGCAAGGGAAAACTGAGGTAGGAGGATCTCAGTTTTGAGCAACTTGCACAATTTAGCAACTTAGCAAGATCTTGTCTCCAAATACAAAAACAAACAAGGGGCTGGGAACATTGCTCCATGGAAAAGCCCTGGGTTCAATCCCTACTACCACAAAGAAAAACAACAAAGCAAAATAACATTCAGCCAAGATTTACTTAGAAAAGTTTAATAACTTGCTCTTTTTTCCAATGACTATGTAACAAAGCTAAAACTTAAATCTGGATCTAATTACTTACAGAGTCCCTACCTGAGCCACTTTGTGAAACATGAATAGCACACAGACAGCATTTTGTGACTGTAAGAATGACCCTTCAATTGCTTACCACACCATTCAGACAGAACATAAGGCAGGTGATTTGACGGGGCTTCGTGGTCTAATGAGAAAGTCGCTCTACTGCAAGATACAAATAAAATAAATGGAGAAGAAGACAAGAGTTCTGAATGTGGCAGGGGCTTCCTAGCAGGCATTAGAGCTGAATCTCAGCAAGGCGTGGCAGCGTGCTCCTATAAACTTGGGTACCTGGGAGGCTGAGGGGGGACTATAAATTCAAGCACAACCTGCAAAAGTTGGAGACAGCCTGATTCAAAAAAATCAAAAGGGCTATGGATGTAATTCAGGGGTAGAGACCACTGGGTTTCATCCCTATACCATACACACACACACACACACACACACACACACACACACACACACGATCTCAAATTGTTAAGGAGATTTAATAATGGAAGGGATCAAAAGTAACACATAGACTAAAAGGCAAGAACCATTAGAGCACAGGGGAGAGAGGAACAGGGAGAGATCATGGGGAGGAAATGGTCTAATGGAGCTGGGTGTGTGCAGACGATAGATGGAAATGAAACTAGAAATATGCTTTGGGACTAGGTCTTAGAGTTTCTACATCTTCAGAGGAAAAGGGAAATTTCTTCTGTAAAAAAACCAAGAAATTTGCAAGAGAGAAAAATAAATGGATGATATCAGACACACAAGGCAAGAGGCAATTCTACTTCTTGCAACAGCCGATGTGAAAATGAAAAGGTGAGTTAAAAATGATGCAGAAAAAGGTAAAGAGAAGACTATCAAGAGGACAGCTAGGGTGATGTAGCTGAAACAAGAACATGTAGCTCTTAGATCATTCGAAAATAAGATAACAAGGCAGAGGGAATGCTAGAACAGATTCAGTTTCGGACACAGTATTCTAGCAGTGCCTAAGAGAAAATGTATGTGAATGTGTCCAGTTACTTGAAGAATGTTACAGTTACTCTGAACACTTCAGTGTTCAGAGCTGAGAGGTGTATGGTAAAGTGTCATAATGACCAAAGGAGAGGTTATACGATAGAATGTGACAAGACCAAAGGTAAAATTTAGGGCAACATATCCGTAAGTACAAAACTAAGGGAACCCAGCAAAGAAAAAAAAAGCAGTGAACAAATAGCAAGAAACCATATTTTAACACAAAGTGTAAGGGAGGTGTATTTTCAGGACTTAGTGTTGACCCATGTAATATATGCTTTTGAGAGATGAACTAACATAGAACTGAGGTGACAATCATATCAAGCTGACACCATAATCTGTCCCTTCTGCCTTGTTGCTGCAGGTGCCCTGAGGGGAACAAAAGCTGAGAGACGTGTTCATATGGTGCCAAGGGTGTGCACTGCCCACTTAGGAAGCACAAAATCGAATTCTGATTTAGATCTTAGAAGAATTTCAGGACGATACTCATTTTTTTTCCCCATTTGGGTCTTTGTTCCCATATAACTCACTATCCGGTGTCTCTCACAAGCAAATTGTAATTCCTCATTTTTCATTGGCATATATTATAAAGAGAAGTACAAACCTTATGCTTCTAACTTAAAAAAAATAAATCCTTCTATTGCAAAAGCCATATATTTTTTGGCTTTTGCTGTGGTTTGTGTTTGGTTGTCCCCCCAAAGCCTCATGCAGTCGTGAGGCAGACTTCCAGAGTTTGTGATTAACTCGTGACTCGCTGGGATTACGAGTGTGTGTGCTACGCCCAGCCTGGGGCAGAGAGCCTGAACGCAACACAAGGGGGACACACTTGCTCGCTGCAGCCCTTGCTGCTGCTGCTCCTCCATTTGCTCTCTGCTCTTAACCACCACCATGAGCTGCCGCCCTCTGCCGTGTGCTGCTCTGCCTCAGAGCCAGCTGAGTACGGACTAAATCCTCCACTAACTGTGAGCTGCATAAGCCTTTCCTTCCTTCCTTTTGGGTGTTGGGTATTGGTTCTAGCAAGGAGAGAAGAGTAACTAAAACAGAATTTGGTACCAAAGAAGTAGGGTCCTTGCTGTGGCTAATCCTGACCATGTGGATTATGAGCTTTTAGGAATGGATTTACTCTAAGTTCAATCGTTATTAATTTACCAACAAGCATTTATCAGGCACCTGATATGTATAAAGCATAATCATAAATTAAGAAAATTCACTTCTTATATGGAGTTTGCATTCTAATGAATAAAAGAAGGAATGCCTAAGTAAAACCTCAGACTCTGTTATACATGAAAAAGCCAAAATGGGCAGAGTGATCTGCAAGGCAAATACTCTGTGGAGAAGACATCTGAGCTGTGACTGGCACGGACAGCAAGCGAGCCAGTCTGAACTTTGGAAGAGGGGCATTCCTGGCTGGGAACCCAGTGACACAGAGCCCCTGGGGCTTAGCACAGGGTCATGGCGCTTTCAAAAAAACAAGCTCTGCCACTGCAGCTTCAAAGATAAGTTCAGAAGACGTGGAGAACTCAGAACATATGAACTCCCAAAGTACACAGCTAGAGCATCCGCCTTCAGCTTTGTTTTCCTGAACCCTATTAGCTCTCTCCTCACAAAGATGTCACTTCCCTCAGATTTTCTCTCACAGTAGAAGAGACTCTTGGAGGCCATCTTATTTAATTCCTTTACCTAGATAAAATGAGGAGAAAAACTTGGAAGCCTTCTTGTGAGGCACCATAAGTGCCAGATGATTTATTACTTCAGAATGGAAGTCTCATGACAAATTATAGGCACTTCCTATGAATGGAATGCCTGAAGTGAAAAGATGCTGTCAGGAGGAGAAGTGGTGTTTACTTATTGCCTTCTGAGACCTCAGCCTACTTTTGTCCAGCCTGATACCTAATTTCTCTGGCACTGTACACTTAGTCATTAGTACTTAGCTACACACATTGTATGTTCATAACAGGCTGGAGAACAGTTAACCCCTCACCACTTCGGTGTTCCTCTGTGGTTCCCCTTGACAAGCTGTTAACAGATGGGGATGAGTAACTTAGCATATGTGCCTAGGTCACGATTTGCTACAGAGATAAACCCAGAAGATGTTCTATTTCTAAACAAAGGCAATTTGTGCTTTACATTTCTTATATTGCAGACAAATTGCTATACATTACTTAGGACTACAGAGAAAACAACACTGAAGGAAAATACGATCTGGAAGTAAAATCTTAATGACAGTAATTAGAAATTAAAATTTATATCCCCTGGTTTTCCCATTACCAAGAAAAGGGAAAAACACTTTATTTTTCTGAGCTAAAAACACTTGATGTGAATCAGTCAGACATGGATTTGCATAGACAGCTGACTTATTGAGGTAAAGAAAGACAAGATGCAAAATTATAACCTACTTTATTCCTGTGGGATTAAAGCATTCTTTACAACTCTAAAAGATGGGAAACCAGAGGGTCTTTTTTCTAAGCGTGATCCTCTAACATCAATTTCCCAAAATCTGGTAGGTATTCTTTACCCCATATGTTATGTCTTATTAGAGCAAATCTTAAAATATACAATATTTGGGATAGCCCAAGCTCTTTGGGAGTTCAGATTACAACATTTCATGAGGGGAAGCAAAGTCATCTATAAGATCAAGCCAACACACATCATGCCTATTTTACAATCCAGAGCTCTGGGAATATAAAAAGGAGTAAGGAGTGTTGACAAGATATTTATTTTTCAGACATGTAAAACCTGAGTGTTGAATTCTAAGCAAAAGCTGTGCATGCAGAACTATATAATTACAGTACTCTGCCTCAAATTCACAAACAAAAAGAAATATGTTTAATGACCTCCAAAAGTAAATATTTCAGCATAGAAAATAGGCAAATGAAATATAAGCCATTTGAAAATATATTTTTCCCTTGATATTCACAAGGAATTAGTTCCAGGACTCTCTGAAGATAACAAAATCTACAAATGTGTGAGTCCCATCCATACCAATGCATAGATTTTCATATAGCCTATGTATATCCCCTCATATTTTAAATCATCTCTAACTTATTTATAATACCTAATGCAATATAAATAGCACATAAATAATTGATTTACTTGATCATTGAAGAAACAATGGAAAAGAAAAAAGTCTGTACATGTTCAACACTGATGTTAATGTCTGTTATTAGTGTATTTTCAATCCAAAGTTGGTTGACGCCACAGAGGCAGAACCCAAGGATACGGAGGGTCAACTTGCATTTCTTCATGAAATTCTTGGCCTATAATTTGTTTTGTTTTATTGAACTAAAACTAAGATAATATATAAAGGTTGTAATAAATTCTGAATGTTAAACATAATAAAATCAACTATGCAGCCTTTATAAAAAGATATTGTTTTAATGCCAAAATATTTGGATATTTCTTTTTTAACAATCATCAAAAACAGGCAGTATTTCAAACAATCCTAGCTACAATTCCTAAGAAATAAAGATCTTCATGGAACAGGTAAAACTCTTAAATACACAATGGAAAGGCAAAAACGTTATAAACAAAACCCAGATTGCACAGGAAGTATCACAAAGCACCAGCAACTGGGATCACGTCATAGGCAAACGCTAAAGAAACTACTGACAGAGTGAAAAGACAACTGACAGAATAGAAAAAAGATTTTACCAGCTACTCCTAAGACAGAGGACTAGTATATAGAATATTTATGGAAATCTGTGTGGCGATTCTTCAAAGAAAACTAGAACTAGAGGTTCCATTTGACCCCCTTATTTCCTTTCTCAGAATCTTCATGAAAAAGTTAAAAGTATCACACCTCAGCAACACACACACACTATATTTTATAGCAGCATAATTTGTGGAAGCTAAATCTCGGAAAAACCCCACCATGCGATAAATAGATAAAGGAAATATGGTTTTTATATACAATGAAGTTCTGCTCTGCCATAAAGAAGGATAAATGAGATATTTTTAGGTAAGTGGCTACATCTTGAGAACATAATTTTAAGGGAAATAAATCAGACTCATGAGTTGTGTCTCTTATGGGGGAAATGCAAAAGGTAAATAAGAATTAAAATGCAGGACAAATATTGGGAGTTAGAAAATGTTCATGTGGGAAATGAACAAAGAAAGGGGCAGAGGAAAGGAAGAAAAACTAGGGATTTATAAAAAGTAAAAAGGCCTGCATGTGATGGCACACACCTGTAATCCCAGAACTCAGAAAGCTGAAAGAGAAAGATCCATCTGCGGTCAACCCAGGCTACATGGTGAGTTAGTTTAAGGCCAGCCTGAACTTTATAGCAAGACCCTTTCTCAAAAATGCAAAAAAAATAAATGAAGAAGAATGAAAGGGGAGTGAGAGAAACACAGAGACAGAGAGAGACAGAGACAGAGAGAGAGAGACACACAGGCACAGAGAAAGGGAGACAGAGAGAGATAGAGACAAAGACACAGAGAAAGAGAGATAGAGACAGAGAAATTATAAATGAGGAAGAAGGAATAAAGGGGGGAGAGAGGAGAAGAAAAAAGAACTAATATATCTTATATACAGGTACATATTTCCTATGATTAATGTGATCATTATGTATGTCAAAACTATACTGATAAGATTAACTTTAAAAGAAGAAATAAAGATCTTTTGAGGATATACACTTCATAAATAATGCTATCTTGTTGGGCTAGGTATTTTTCAAGTAACTTGAATGTGTTTTACTAATCTATGAAGTTGATAGGTGTTCCAAAGCAGCTCAGTACTAGACAGTAAGAGATGGCTGTTCACTGACAGATAAATCTAAGAGCCCTGTATGATATAAAAGAAAAAAAAAAAAAAACTTGCATCAGACTCTGTCAGACAACTAGATTAACCAAATACTTGAGGTCCATATCCCTCTCATGGCAAATGCATAGGTTACATCTGTGACTGGATAACAAGACTAACTTAGGTTGACAGGAGTTTTAGATAAACTTGGAAGGAGGAAGACAGATAATGCACACTACAGACAATGAATTTCCACAGTAACATTCTTTCCATCAGTATTCATGAGCTATATTTTAAACTAAGAAAATATTAGACCCAGATTCTTTCACATAGGAATCGCTAGCCTTAATAATATGGAAAGAGTAACAAAAGCATGGAAATTTCCAAAGAAAT
The DNA here is from genome assembly GCA_004027165.1 of Ctenomys sociabilis. Lineage (NCBI taxonomy): Eukaryota > Metazoa > Chordata > Mammalia > Rodentia > Ctenomyidae > Ctenomys > Ctenomys sociabilis. The sequence continues at coordinate 27,850 of PVKA01018980.1, read as the reverse complement.
ATCAAATTTTCTTGCATCATATTGATTTACTGAAATATTGAGCAACGGACTTCAAAAATATATTCTTATCCCACACTAGTCCTTAAAGAGATTTACTTAGAGATCAAGGTTATCCATTTTAAATGAATTTGACAATAATAAACTGTTTAGTAGTCTTATGGTTAACATAGAAAATAATTTCCAGAGGATTTTGGATCCCCTTCTAACAAGCATAACCAATTTTTTGAAAAGTCTAAATAATGTACAACTCCTTCAGTACCTGATGCCAGTGAATCTATTATTTCTCAGTCTAAGCCTTTGTAGTATCTGCTTTTCATTTAAACTCAGGAGAAAACATTTTGTTTCTGGAATCATTTCCTGGAAAAGGGAGAGAGTCAGTCCCTTGGTCATTCAATGAATTACCAAAGTCTAAGGACTTCGCTTCTTTCTCTCATGCAGCATCATCTATTCCGCCATCTGAAAGCACCTACACATGTGGCCTTGTCATTTGGCAATGAGAACACCTGACCCAGCAGTGATGAAAGACGGATGTTTGAAAGAACGTAATCAAATTTAACTTTACCACTAACACCTAAAGAGGATCCAAGTAAACTTAAGAACACATCCAGTATGTGGAGTCCATTAATGAGGAGAACACTCAGTATCACAGGATATGCTCCATCCAAGTGCTTGCCAAATGAGAAGTCCATGCCAATGAAAGTAATGACCCCTTTCTTATATAGAACCAAGGGGAAATCAGGGATTGATGTCAAGGACACCAGTTCAAAAACTAATCTGTTTCTGATTACTAATGCATTGCTCATTGTAAGGCAAAGAAACATGGCAAATTGAGAGAGAGAGAGACCTTCCAAGATCTTCCAAAGTTGAATTCTTGTTTTCCCAAATAATCTAAAAGATTTTTCATTAAGTGGTGCTTAACCATTTTATTGTAATACTTCAAGTTCTTTATATTCTTCATTCAAACACCTGCTGAATGCATTTCCATGTACCTGGCGGGTCCAGGAAAATAGGCATGCACAGGGAAATAAGCAGAACTAAGGACAAAGTTTATTGAAAAGAAGAGACGTATGATTTGGTTACATCACCTCCATGTAGCATAAAGTCTCTATCAAAGCCTAACAATTATGGGAAAATATATATTTTAAAAATACAGTCTACTGAACACTAAGTACTCCACTCTATTAGTAGTATATCTTAGCTGTAGGCTCACAAAGCTCTCACATATACATTTTTATTGATCATCACAAAATCCTGTAAAGTAACAAATAATAATAATAAAGAAAGAAACTGTTGAAAGGGAAGGAGCAACTTGGATGAGGGAAAGGAGAAAAGAAAGAAAGAAGAGTAAAAGAAATCCATATGTGTTTGCAGAGGAAGATTAGGATCATTGTTGCTGCTGATTTCTGCTGGTTTAGTGAAAGGGGCAATTAATACTTTTTTTTTCTCTCTCTCCTTTTTATTCTTTTATCATTTTTCACCAATTTTACAGGCTTATGTCTGACAATCTGAACAACTAATTTGAAGGAAACAATATGTAATATAATAACCATTATTGTTGAATTCCAAAACTAAAATATATAAAAATAAAACAGTATTCTTGTTTCTTGAATGACAACATGATGACCCACAGATCCTATCCTACCAATTAGAGACATTTTTAGCACCAAATTCAGCCTGGCTTCCCCTGCACCCCAACATCTCTTTCACAAGAGTATGTGTACTGACTGATGGCCAACTATGCACCGGGCCAGCGGGCTGGGAGCAGAGGCACACAAGAAACGTCAGCCTCTGACCACAAGACTATCAATAAAAACAATTATTTAAAAACTTGTACTTAGTATAAAGCCAGGGAGATAGCTCGGTAGAATAAACACCTGCTCAGCAAGCACAAGGCCCTGAGTTCAAATCCCGGTACTACCAAAAAAACAAACAAACAAACAAAAAAAAAAACAACTTATACCCAGGAAAATCATGTAGTATCTACATTCCCTGAGTAGACAAGATTTATTGGTCAGATTGGAAAATATTATACCAAAAATTCAGGAAGGTTAAAGAACTTTCTTTATAAGTATAATATAAAATGTATTTAGAAGCCTCCATTATAAATATTATTCTACACAAAATAATGTATTTTTACATGCAGAAGAGTTAGCATCTGTAAGAATGCTTGAACCATGATCAATGTCATCAATAACTATCAAAGCCCCATAAATAGAAACACATACAAAACTTGTAAGGAATTCTAGTACATATTAGTATGACTATAAGTGGTTTTTTTTTCCCTGATACTGAGAATTGAACTCAGGATCTTTGAATAAAGCTATATCCTTGGCCCTTTTTCATTTTTATTTTTGAGTTAGTTCAAGCTGCTAAAGTGCCCGGGTTGGGCTAAAATTTGAAATCCTCCTGCCTGAGGCTCTCATGGTGCGATAATTTACAGACAAATGCCATCATGCCCCATGTCCAAGTCACAATTCAAGAAACTTGCTCAACTAAGTTTATCAAACTTTTTCACTGTGGAACATTTTATCCAGTATAAAACCTGTTAGCTTGCAAAATTGTTAGTTAAGAAGAAAAATGTTGGAACTAGGATAAATTTTGAATACCAGTTCTATCCATGTATTAGTTAAGGTAACATAATGTTCCAACACATGAGCACCAAAATTTTAATGTATTAACACAACATGAGTTCACCTCTCACTCATGTTTTCACTCAGTTAGTTAGAAAGAAGAAGAGACAAGTGTGTTGTATAAAGTCACTCAAGGAGCAAGGCCTACACTGTTCAGGACGAACGGGAAACTGATTTTCTCTACAACCAACCTCTATACATCATAGCCTGTCTCTAGCTTCAGCAAATGAGAAGAAACTTCATAATTGCCTGTAAAGAGTAGAGTAATATCTCTCATTACTTCCAAATACCCCCTTTTTCCTAAATTCCACTATTATGTACCAAAAGAAAATACTGCTGCCCATCAAAATAAGTGCATTATCAATACCAAGAGATATCCTGACTTAACCATGTTATAATATGCAGAGGGCTGGGAACGTGACTTAGCTTATGTGATTCACAGTAATACCTACTTCCTTGGGTTATGGGAACAATAAACAAAATAATGTTCCAGGTAATAGGTCATGTTGGGCAGCCCATTCAGGACCTCTCCTGTCTCTCAGGAGCCATTCCTAGGCCCCTTCCTCCCATTCATATTCCCCATTCCTTTACTCCAACAAACTTTCCTACTCTTAAAAAAAATAGAGCATGCTGTAGAATCACCATATCTGTAATTCCCATACCTTTATAACTTTTCTCATAACTACTGAGAAAGAGATCTTACATTTTTATATTTTTTTCTCAGTATCCTGTGAACAAAAATGGACATTACCTATTTGCATGCCTAAAATAGACTATGTCTTTCACTCTTCCAACTAAAGATATAAAAATAACCATGAAATCAAAAAATTAAGTAAAACTCCAGAGGTTATGTGCTGATCACTAGAATTATTGTTTTTATGTCTTTTCCATTTCAAAATCATAACAAACATCATTTATAAACTAAGGACACATAGATATATAAACTATATACACAGGCAAAGACAGTCAAGGTGATAATGCTAGGCAAATTTTGGGACCAAATTCTAAGTAGTCATGCAGCATAAAAAGATAGAGTAGTCTCTTGCTATTTTGCAGCCCAACCTTTGTGGATTCACTGTTTCATGAGTTTTCCAAAAAAATTAATCTAATTCATAATGGATTTTTCTCTATACTGTAGGATTTTTCAGTACCCTACAGTATACATGTTGTTAAAATTACATGTGTTTATGAGTCTTGAAAATGACTAAGAACATTAGTAGTGTTGTTAAAAATGTGGGAATGGTTTATGCCACTGGGAAGGGTTTATAAAGCCATATATATGAAATTACTTATTTCATATATATGTTACATTTTAGCATCACTACTTGGCTATCACTTATTGCAGGGGTGTCTGGAACATAACCTCTGTGATCAGTGAGGGACCATTATAGTCATTCATCAACTAAAACACTGTGAATACATTGATATCCACAATCTATATGCTCAGAGCCATAAGAATCTACCATCTAGTAGACAGAACTTGAAAGGATCATACAAGAATGTACATCATTTAACGGAACATACAGTTTAGCAAGATTGGGTCAGGACACCCTGGTTGAGCAAATCCTACCCCTTAAACACTGATGACATAAACTGTGAGACTTTCCTAATTATAGTTTATTGAGGCTTTTCTTAGAAATTAACCTCACAAATGGACTTGTCCACCTCTTAATCCATGGAAGGTATGAACGCCGCTTCAGATGAAGGAAAACTGCCATCTATAATCAGCCATCACTGAAAATTCACATTCAGTCGGGCAGTGTTTAATGGGGCAGTGTTTGATCTTACCTAGCAGAGCCAATACAATGCTACAAACAGGCATCTGCATCCTGAAGTGCATTATCGGAATATCTTCTCTTCATAAATCAAATTCACAAAACAGTTGTTACCAGTGTTTCATTATTCGTGAACCTACCACCAAAGAAGAATTTCTTTAAAACATAGTGCTGTTCTATTACAAACATTCTATCTCGATTTTTCTGATGATTAAAGGGGATTTTAATTATACAATCAATGAGAAAATAGATAGAAACCATCTGGACATTCCACGGTTTTCTGCCAAAGAATTTTCTTTTGTTTTACATATCAATGACTTAAGCTAACAAAGGAATTTCAGTGCCAGTCATTTGTCCTTGGCAGGGCTGGATCTTTTTATGTTATGAAAGATCTTTTAAATTTACTGACTGAGAGTCAAATTATCCCACATGGTCAGAGAATTAACCTCAACATTTTCCTACACATAAAACTAAGAACAAAGGATATTTTTTAATTACTTGATCTTTAAAGCACACAAACTTTAAATCTTTTTGTGCTGTAATGTTTTTCTAATCAGGGTGGTCAAACCTCAAAAACACTTTCTCTTTTTCAGGCACTGGAGGAAAATGCTTAACCAGTAAGGTACTGAAAAAAAAATACTATTAGTTTTCAACAAATACAAGAATAAAGAAGGAAAATGCATAAAGAAATCAAGAAAGCCTTCAAGAAATTGTTACTGTCGTACTGGAGAGAGGGATAGTCTCTCTAATAAGACTGTGACTTAAAGCTATACTTAAGAAACTTCAGTAGAGAAGGATCCTTAAAAATAACTGCATAGGAGTCAAGTTCAAAGAATGAAGAGGAAGAGTGAATTACCAAAGAAAATCAAGAACGGGACACAAATCAGTACTCAGAGACAAATCTTTATTTCCATCCATCACGTCACCTAGAATGAAAGCAAAAGTGACACACAAGTCAATAGATTGTGCATAAAACTACTTTCCTGTTGAGCACCATGACTTTTACTTTGAAAAGTGTATTTCTTTTTTCTTTTCTTTTTTGGAGTAAAACCACTTATTTGTCAGATACTTTAACCTAAGTAAGTTAGTGGAATTTTGAGAGCAGTTTTCAATTTGTAGATGCTAAGTAATATTGGCATTTTTTTTTATACTTCAAACTTTTAATTTCTTTTTTACTGTTTTATTTTAAAGAGAATAAAACAATAAAAAAACACTAGAAATGATACAGAATTTTTTTTAAAAATGATAGAAGTTCAACAATCATTGTTATACTGTGTGTTGTAGTCTTCAAAGTAGTTGTTCAGATTACCAGATATAAGAATGTAAAATTGGTCTAAACAATCTTGAGCATTAACTGTTCCTTTCAATAAACAAATAGGAATTAGCCGTACACTTTCCTCACCCAAGTTGTCCTTTCTTCTTGAGCAGTTTCTTTCTCTTTCATGTTATCTATTGTACCTTTTGGATTTGCTACTAACAAAGGATAAACTTGAGGCTTCTATAGGTAAATGTATACAACTAGAGACAATGCTCACAAGTGAAATAAATCAGGACCCCAGGTGTAAACATTGTATTGTCTCCCTAATTTAAGAACCTGAAAGAGGTGAATTTTATTTATTAAATCCATTCTTTAAAACAAACAAAAACTGTAAAAAGCAAAAAAATTGCTCCATCCATGAAGGCAAAGAAGTAATAAGATTTTCTCAACCTTCTGTGGAGACAGCAATACAATAAACAAGATTTATTGATTTACCAGATGAGTTTAGAAAATCCATAGCTTCTGGAACTTGGAAATTTAAAAATGAAAGGATGTGAAAGAATTTCATTACCTTTTAGGGGGAAAGTGGCTGGTATGGAAGTTTGATTATTTAAAGCAATATACTTTAGAGATACTTCGAAAAACTTCTCTGTTTTTGTATTTTAGGGATGTGTCTACAGGGTGTTCAGGGTCTCACTACTAGATCAGATTCATAATGATCCACCTGTTTACAGCCTCCCAAGAGCTGAGATTACGGGCCCACGCCACCACACCCAGTCTCTATTGCTCTCTCAGCACATCTCGGGGGGTGGGGCCAGTACGGCAGGCCCATGAAAGACTTTTTCAAAGGGATATTAAAGACTTCAGTAAAGCTGACAAGATAGCTCAGCGGCTAGCAAGCACAAGGTCCTGAGTTCAATCCCCAGAACTAAAAAAAGAAGAATTAAAAATTAGTTTAAATTCTGTGAACAGTTCCATAAGATACACAGAAAGAATTAACCAAGAAGGATTTCTCACTTTTGGCACTTTTAAAAGGGGGGAAAGTAGCTATGTGTCTTTGTAGGAACAACTATGCAAGCTCACAGGGAAAGTTATCTTCTATCCCTTACTAACTTGGAATCACCTTGTCATAAAAAAAAAAAGATGCAATTCCAGTTTTGTTATACTCATATATAAACTTTTTTTCAATTATGCTATTGGTTTTCCAAATGTTGAAGTTATTACTAAAAATTAAGGGAAGAAAGAACATAACCCATTACACAGGGTCCTAAAAAATTAAGCACCAATCAAAGACGTTTTTATTATATTGTAAAGGCTTTCCATGAAGAGATTCAAAAGTTAAATTAGGACGCTCTTTTCAAATATGATGAAGTTATTTTGTCCTCACTCTAATATCTATACATCCTTGATGATTATCAGATGTTGTCATATAAATACTTGAAAATTGAATAGCATAGATTAAAGAATGATGTTAGCTATTTTGAGATTTTAAGATAAACACAAGACCCAAAAGCCATATGATAAGGCATACTTTAGAGATATCTGCTGAAGAAGTACTGGAAATGGTGAGATTAGAGACTGTAAGGAGAATGGATTTGAAAGAGGCAATGAAAAGATACAGCCTTTTGAAATGAAGAGCTTTGCATTTGCCATGAGGCCTGGCTCTTGCCAACTAGGGTAGGTTACTCTATAGTCTCCCTCCTTCTTAGAGAAAGAGTATATGATTTACTACCAAAGAACTTACATACCATGGAGCATCAAATATGGAGCTCCAGTCCCTTCCATTAAAAGACTCAAGAAGCAAAAGGAAAAAATGAAGGAAATGGAAATCTAGGGGTGGAGATGGGTCATTATGCCTTAGGCAACAAAGATATAGTGGCCCAGAATCACTTCTTCTTCATAATCACTAAAGATGTTGGCACTGACAGCTCAAAACTGGGCTCCTCAGGCCAACAGGAGAGCTGTCAGTGGTCTGAGCACCAGCTTAGGCAAGTGTAGGGACTGGGGTTGATTCCCGGCACCACATGCTGCCCTGGCCCTGCCCCAGGCCCCCTGAGCTGCCCACTGAAACCCAGCATGTTGGTGTATGCCTGTAATCCTCCTGCTGGGTATGCTGAATAAGCAGGATCACTACAAATCCAAGCTGCATAGTGAGACCCTGTACCAAGTACATTTTTTAAAGAAACAAACAAATAAAACTGAGTTCTTCTTAGAATTGCACCCTGCAGAATGAAGGTATCTCTCCCAAAACCATACATGCAGAGGCAGCTGCATTCAGGATCTTTCTGAAATGCTAATCCCAGCCTGAGAATGACCAGTGAAACCAACTGGGACCTAGTACATTACCCATGTCATCTTCTCCACTAATTAGTCCAGCTTCCATTTTTCTTTTACAGATGTTAAGATTACTTACCAGTAAACTTTCTGTATGCAGATTTCCATCGCATAGACTATTTCCCTAGGATAAAAGAAAATACACGTGATTTACCATATGTACATGCACACCAATAGCCTGCCTTAGCTCCCCCAGATATTTATCATCACACCTCTTCACCAACATAAGAGAGAGACTTGAGCAATCAGTTATACTATAAATCATATTCTCCTGCCCAGGAATCTGAAGCTCTGCAGTTCTTCTCTGCTCAGCCCTGGCACTTGAGACAAAGAAGGCCAACACACCAAGCAGGTCAGAAGCTTTAGAGTAACCAAAATTATTTGTTTAGAAAAATAGAGCAGATTTTCCTGAATGAAAGACTCAGGATAGTGTCCACCAAATAGCTCAGTGGATTAAAGTACCTGCAAGCAGGCTCAGGAGCCAGCGGTTCAATCCCTAGGCCTACCACGCTGTGCCCTGGGATGCACTGAGATGGCAACTGAGACTGGTCATGGTGGCACGTGCCTGTAATCCCAGCTCTTGGGAGGCTGTAAACAGGCAGATCACTACAAGTCCAATCTAGTAGTAAGACCCTGAACACCCTGCAGACCCTTCCCTAAAATACACAAAGGGAATGAAAGATAGGTTAGCATGCTGAAGTTTCACGCTATCAGCTCTGATTCTGACAAAAGGTACATTCCTTATACAATCACAGTTTAGACAAGAAAATATTACCACACTTCATTATGAATAAGTAATATTGATCCAACACTGTTGCTTTACATGCATAATGCTGTTTAATCCTCATAAGAAACTTAGTGTTATAATAATCTCTATTTTATAAAATATAGAAAAAGTGTCAAAAAGAAAATGTCTTTCCTATTATTCCTAGGAGAGATGGAAAAATTGGGACCACTCTAGTCAGGTACTCAATAACCTTGGACAGAAAACTGTAAGACAAAAAAATGAGAAAGAGCACTAATAAGGATAAAGTTATTAGAAAAGGGTCACAGTGCAACACTCTTTCAGACTGATGTACATTAGCCTATGATTTTTCTTCACAAATATTATATAGAACTAATATTATTATAGAGCTGCTTCCTAGAAAATAAACTGCCTTTCCCAAACCCCCAGGTCCATTTTAAAGTAGAGGAAAAAGATGAGCACATATTTAATTGGTCAGGCTAGTCAGCTTTATTATAAAATAAAAAGGTGTTAGAACAAAGGAAAGGAAGAAATCTAACTTAGAACAACATAGTAATCAGTTCATAATGCCCAAATTAAAGACAAATGTCCTGAAACCAGATAGATTGCCTTATCCACCAAGTTTAATTTTTTTAAAATAAGATCATACTGCTGTTATATTATTTCTCTTTTACTTAGTATTGACTTGATTTTTCCTGGATCAAATGAAGTTATTTGCTTAAATTAGTCAGCCTTATTGACTGCAAACCACAGATTTTATACATATTTCACCAAGTTTGATATCATAAATCAAATTACGTAGAAATGAATTTGTTAAAGAAAATGAAGTCTTGCATCTTTTGATGAGTTGCTGAAATTGAGCTATCCATTTTCTCACTTTTTCTTCAAACCCAAAGTATGTTTAGGGTTTTCCAAATGACATTAACAGCAACTGAACATCTCACATAGACTAGTAGAATACAGCAATACCTTTAGCCATTCCACTTCTGGAAGCTGAGAAAATTCCAGTAGCCTATGATGAAAAACTAGCTGACTAGTTTATGGCACTGCACAATTGGTGAGCTTGCTCAGGAACAATGACCAAAGCCAGAATGTGGTGATGGATTTAACATCCTAGGCCGAGCTGAAATTCGTCGCAAGTCCCATCTTGTCTTTCACAGCCTCTCCCTCTACTTCAGAGCACAAAGTTAGATGCAAGTCTTTCCCATGTGACTCAAAGTTACGGGGGCCCTTATACTAGGAGTTAAGTGACAGAAAGTTGACGCTATGCCCGTCTCAGAATTGTATCTCACAAGAGGAAAAACTTCAGTTCTCACAATCAAAATAACTTTGCAGGGAAGAGTGGCTGGGCTTTGACATCAGCCATACCCAAGGGACAAAAAGACCAGCTTAGCTGTCATTTTGGCTTCAGTCTTTTCTCACCGATTATTTCCAGGATTTTATGTGCAGTTTTAATAAAATAAATAAATAAATAAATACCATTGTGTGCTCATGCTATCACTAGAGCCATATATCTTATTACTTGTTCTACCAAGCTGGAAATTTTGATTAAATCATTCTCTTTAAATCTGTTCTTCTTACAATGAATACCATGAATTTAAGCATAGTTCCTTGGTATTGGGGCAGGGTGTCTCTATTCATGCACTACATTTTAATCACTATTACTAAAAAGAAGATGATTCCCCCACTGAGGACAAGATACATGGCTTGGAGGCATTAACATGGCTTTATCACTTGAGACAGACAGCAAATACATCCCCTGTCCAGCTAGAACCAGCATTCCGTTAGTATGTACCATATGTACAGCATTGCGCTGTTTGTGCATGTGTGGTCTTGCTGGTTTTGTATTTCTTTGCTTTCTCAATCTTAGATTCATGGCTTTGGAAAGAATCTAGTCCTAGATCATAGTAAGCAAATTTTTTTTCTGCAAAAGGTCACTATTTTAGGCTTGACAGGCACAATCTCTGGCACAATTACTTACTTTGTGTTTGTAGTGCAAAAACATCCCTAGGCAATATGTAAACAGGTCACTGCTACTGTGTCTTAATAAAAACTACTTACACAAAACAGGAGATGGATCATATTTGGCCAATAGGCCAAGTCTGTTGACCCCTGACCTAAATCAAAAGGTTAACAAAAGCAAGTTAGTGGTATTACCAGCATCAATCATCAATTACTCAGTATGTATTCAAGATTTGTTCACTGAATGAATTAAAAACAAATTTTTGAAGGACCAAAATACCACTCTGGATCAGTCATCATAATGGATGTGTAATTTTCTAGGCCTGGCAATATGGTAACAAAGGACCCTGTTAGTAGAGAATAACTGGTACTCCAATTTATTTCATACTATGGGTTAACCACTCACTGTATTTTGTTCTTATTTCATCACTGGATTATCTTTTTGGAATTTTTCCAGAACATCATGGGCCAACAAAATGGCTCAGCAATATAAATGCCTGCTGGTAAGCCCGAAGTCCTGAGTTAGATCCCCAGTAACCCCCTCAAAAAAAAAAATCACAAAGAGAACCATCAAACTTAACCTATGATGCTGTTTGTATCTCCCCACTTAAACAGTAGTCCCAAAATAAATAAGTAAAGTTTAAAAAAATAAACAGTAATCCAAGGAGAAATGGGGAAACTGAAGAGTTAGTCCTCTTGCAACTGTTCCTCTTCACATGTTCTTTTTGTTTTTGTTTTTGCTTTGTTTTGTTTGCAGAACCAGGGATTGAACTCAGGCCCTTACACTTGCCAGGGAAGCACTTATTCCACTGAGCAATCTCCCTGGCCCCTCACATGTTGTTTCAATTTCTCAGTTTCATCAAGGCAGGTAGGCTGCTATCTGGTTAGTTCTGGCCAGCTCTTGGTGGTTTTAGCTCTACTTTGGCAATTGATTTTTTTGTAATGAAGGCAACCAATGTTTTGACAAAATTTGACCCTGGATCTCTAGAGAAATTATGAAGTTCTGAGAATTTGTTTTGAGACCAACTTTTCCCAGAAAAGAATCAGAGCTTCCTTACATTTTCAGGAAATCTTTTTTACAGTCATCTGTCACAGCGGATAGCTTACTGACTGAAAAGGGAGGGTTTTCTGATACAAAATAAACAAATAGCATTGCAAGTAAATCTTGTGAAATGATAGGCCTAAAGTTTATGAAGGATTTTACTGAATATCCTATTATAAAAAAGATTTCCAGATGCCAAAATGAAGCAAAACAGAATTATAATCTCCCAAAATAGAAGTCTTCTCTTTACATAGAGAATTGTTGGTTTTTAAGTTTGTAGCTAAAGTTTGTTATAGATAAAAGCTTATAGAATTTCTTAAGCAAATAAGTAAATGCAGTTTCTGGAAAAAAGGGAGTGTACCTGACTTCTATTCCTTTTTCTAACCTACCCTTTTCTTCAAAATGTTTTACTGAAAAGCTTCCTAGAAACAAAAATCATCACAACCTTGAGAAGGAAATGTTTGTCGTTACCTTACCCAGCATTCAAGTCCAGACAGGCCCGGCTATTGAAATTATCCTTCCTGCATTTAAAGTCTATAGCATCCTAGGTCCATCTCAGGATAAAGCAGAGGATTTGTGGGTTGCACTGGGACTGCTCTCGAGGTGGCTCTTGGGGCCATGTCACATTTTGGGACTCTTGAGTCGAAGAACTCTTGCAGCAAGACAGCTACATCTGTATAAGGTTTCAACGCTAATCAGAATGTCCCCAGATTTCTTTTCTCAGCAGTAGGCAAACTCTCTCTGCAGCCCTTTGATATTCATCAAACATGACGTGCCAGCCACAAAATCTTATTTATTCCTGCCTTACGTCCAGCATCTGCCTCAAGAACCATAGACTTGCTCTAATTTACCAGCTTTGCTAATCCCTAACAAGCCAATGTGGCGCAAAACCATAAAATAGAATGACTGCTTCCACTTCTGACACAACAAAAGACCCTATGGCAACACGAGCATCTCGTGCCTTGATTACCCACACCGCTGTGTGAAGGCATTTCGGGACCCGAAGTGGGGAATTCTCGGCAGCCCTTTGATCCCACCACATCCAGGCAAATCACACAGATGGGCCCTCAAGATTAAAATGGAGCAAAGCAACAGTAACTATTTAGCAAGCATCACTGTGCCAGGTAATGAGGAATCTGGGTAGAAACAAATTCTTTTGGAAAGAAGAGTTTTCGGAAGTGATTTCAGCTCCATGGTTAATTCATTTCTATATTCAATTTCCCAATGAATTGATTAGTTCTCCCAAGGAAATAATATTTAAATAAAATCTATTATTTAGATGTAATAAAATTGGTTTCTCCTTTTCTATACTAGCTGAAATTTTAAAATTTTTCATCATTGAAAACTCAAACTATGACTTGTCTTGCACTATCTAGAGCTGATTTTAAGTAGCTTTTGATAGTTAAATCGTTTCCAACATAATAGATATGTTTCCTACTTATTTATCTATTTTATATTTCAGGGAAGGGTCTACAGGGTGTTCAAGGTCTCATTACTAGATCCAACTCATAGTGATCCAAAAGATGGGATTGCAGGCATGCACCACTATGCCCAGTCTCAACTGCCACCTCAGCAAGCCCTGGGGACAATGTCAGTATGGCAGGCCTGGGGATCAAACCCCTGGCCCCTGAGCCTGCTTGCAGGTGCTTTAATCCACTCAGCTATTTGGCCAGCCCTTGTTTCCTCTATAAAAGTTTAGGAGCATCTGCTTGTGTCCCTGAGGCTCAGCTTATGGAAGAACTTCAATTAAGAAAGATCAGCTAGGGAGTTGGGGCAACTTACAAGACCCAAGTAGCTCCGCTCAGGAAGTCAGCAAAGAAAAAAAAAATGTCTCCAGAATGTTCCCTGGTTAGCAACCTGGGAAAGCTGTAATAGCACAGCTACAAAGTTCAAAGAGGAGTATCTCTTCTGTGACGGGATGGGGAGTGTTGTGACTTATACACAGATGTCCCCAAACCTCTGAGCCTCATGTGCTCACAGGTGGGGCTTTGGGGAGGTTTATAGCCAAGTGTGATTTGGGGGCCCGGCTGGAGGAGGAGGGCCTCCGGGAGTGAGGCCTGGTGGTTCTATCTCCTCCCTCTGCCCTGTTCTGCCTCTCTGCTTGCCTCCGCCACTCCATGAGCTATTTGTCCTCTGCCTTGTCCCTCTGCTGTACTGCCCTGCCTTGGAGCCTACCAACTGTGGACTGAAACCTCTGCCACCTGTGGGCCAAAATAAATCCCTGCTCCGTAAGAGTTGTGGATGTTGGGTATTGTGACTTAACAAGAAAGTAAGGCAGGGAGAAATGAAGGCATCAGTCCCTGACACGCTGCCTCAGGATCAATGTAGTGATGTTCCATATATAGAAGCAATTAAATGCAGTCATAATTTAAGTCATACTCTACTTTTCAAATCTATATTCTATGTCTGTCTGCATAAAACAAGTGAAAGAAAATAAATAAACCCTGGTAGCTGATACTGTCTGGTCCTCATCATACTACTCCCTTCTAGAGGCTGCAGTACCTCCTACAGAGCAGGGCAACTTGCAGAGATAAAGCCACAGGACCTGGTCTCACATATAAACACTGACGGTGTCTCAGACATTTTGAAGCGCTTACGAAAGGCACGCCTGGTCTTCAAGACCGACTTCACACCAAACCAAGCATCACAGAGGTGTCCGTTTAAAGCACGCTTGCCTTCCTCTTAGGTCTGCCGTGAAAACCATCAGCGTGCTGGTTCCGCTCTGTTTAGCCTCTTGGTATGTACGCACTGATTTCAGCTGTGCATTGTCTTCCATGATTCAAACCCACACACCAGAAGAAAAACCCAAGACGAGAAGGAAAGCAACTCCCGCTAATAACATTTTCAAATGAGCCGAATTTAAACTTTTTTCATTCTTTGGCAGCCAAGCTTGTATTTTTTATTTTCTTTCAATAATAGTAGTCAGCACTTTGCACTGCTTGTGTGTCAGGCACTGTTCTAGTGCTTTACTCAGATGAAACTGTCACAGTCACCCACGAGATAAGGACTGTAGTCATCACTACATTAAAAATATGTAAAGTAAGGCACAGGCAAGTTAAACTAGAAAAGACTTCCACAGAAACAAGTGGCAGAGGTAGAAGTGAAACCCAGGTGGCCTATTGGTACACCCCTAAGCTATATGTCTCGTTTGCATTACAAATGGTATTTTCCTTGCTCTTCTTTGGAACTATAGTGCTGCTCTAATGCAAACCACTAGAGCATAAGGCGATTTCCTTCTGTGCTAATCCAAAGCGCCCTCACCAAGCTAAGCCAGGTGCCAGCCATGAGTCACCATGACCTCCTTCTTTTTCCAATCATCTCATTAAATAAGTCACTCAGAATGCTAATAGAATTCATCTGCTATGAGGGAGCACGCACCTTGCAGCTGTTTCCTCCCAACTTCTCTGTGGCTCTAAGGAGCAGGTGACTGCCTATCAAGAGGGCAAGAAAGAGAAGGGTGACAGCATGGCGCGGTGACAGCACCGTGTGGTCATCACGCTGGCAGTTTCCGCTAAGAATACTTAGTTAGCTCTGTTTCTCAGACAGAAGCTGGCGCCGGGAAGATAAGTAATTCGGTCAAGATAACGCAGTCGCCATTTAAGCTTCTCTGTTTCCCTCTGGAGCCCAGGCCCCAGCCAGGCTCTGAACGGGAGACACTGCTCTGCTGACCCACAAATCGTCCCGTGCCACTTTCCTTCTGGAAACAGGACATGAGAGGTTTTCTACACGCTCTGGCTGGCAATGTATGTCAAGAAGTGGCTTGATGAATTTATCTCTAGGTAACATAAATTCAGCCAAAATTAGAATACTCATGTGGCAATAATAGTCATCTGGTTCATTTACACCTACACTGGCCTGGAATTGTTCCAAGTGTATCTCAATATGAATATATTTACTTGATGACAATTTTTATTTCAATAGGGGGATCGAACTCTGGCCCTTGTGCTCATGCACAACGCAGGTGCTTATGCCACTGAGCTACCTCCCCAGCCCAACCCAAATATTTTCACTTTATATGTGTTCACTAAAAATAGTCACTTAACATGCACCATGGCTGTGCTTTTTGTCTCCAAGTTAATATATAAAAAGAGTTAGAAATATTCCCCCAAAAAACTGAATAAAATTTTTATAATCATAATTGTATGTAACCAAAGCCTGCATCACGTTGCTGAACAAAATAAATGGGTAATGCACTTAAAGGGCATGTAGGACAATTTCAGGCAAGTCAAAATAATGATTAAGTGGTAGAAATGTTTACTAGGGAAACACAATATGATGTAAGTATTTTAAAAATGCAAAGCACTACTGACCACAAATTTTTGCTACTTAAGATATTTTCATAATATTTTAAATAATTTAAATTAGAAGTATTAATGAAGTAATGCACATAACTTTTCCATTTATTTTTAAACATCTATTTTAAATGATTTTATTGGTTATATCTATAAAATACATGTATGTTATTTACATGTATTTTAATCTAGTTAATCTGGAGATTGATTAACTAGATTCTAAACTAGTAGCAGATAATTCTATGTGGTATTCTCAGAATACAACAGCACTACTTTCTGCATTCTAAAATTGCTTCCAGAGGCTCCAGAAACATTTTATACCACCTTTTGTTCTCTAAGGATAGGAATATACAGAAAAATACTGATTTAAAAAGAAAAGTTCCAGACTTCTTTGTAAGCAAACTTATTCTTGTAATGTAATCATTAGAATTATAAGAATTATGGTGACCACACACATCCATCAAGTCATCGTGGTTTGTGGGCTGTTTACATCACTCACGAAGAGAAGAAAGCAAGATTCTGTTGCATTTGTGACCTCTACAGGCCAACATGAATGTGATATATTTTATTCATTCAACAGTGCCTCTAAATACAGTCCTTAAGAGTTTAAGATTTATAAGCATTAGAAAACTAACAGAAGAAAGGTTCCATTTTCAGTGGATACGTTGTCTCAAACTAACAACCACAAACCACAAATTGAAGTTTTAAATAATAGCTTGAAAAAGACTCAGACATTTGGAGAAGCATTATGGGAAATAAAAACCTGCCTACTTCACAGTGGAGATGTCCAGATTAATTACTTATTGAGAGAAATCCTCATGAGGACGAACATGAAGAAATGTATGCCTGGGACCCTAGGGTCTAAATTCTAATGTTTGCTATGTATGTGTGTTCTCCAAAAGTTATTCTCCAAACTGAGCCTCAGTGTAGTCATCTATAAATTGAATTAGCATAATAAAACCTCTTTACTTTGTTGTCAGTAGGTTAAAGGAGATAACATTCCGAATGGCTCTTGAAAAGTGCCAAGTATTAAATCAGTGACACAATTTCATTATGATTGTATTTTTCCAGACATTCTCTTTTCCCTGTAAAGGACAGACCTTTTTCGCCACTGATAAAACCAAAGCAACATATTGGTTTAATAAGGTTTGTTTTAAGTTAAAATAATCTGAATCCTTTTACACTCTCCCTTCATTGCACTATTACAGATCAGCTCCAGTGACACCAAGCAGAATTAAGCGTGGAGCAGTGGCAATTTGCAGGCCCCATTATACTTACTGCTTTATCTTTAAGATGAATATCATGATATAACTTTTGACACATCAGGATATTTCTTCTCTTCCTAACATGTTCAGGGTACCAAAACAAGTTCACATGTACACTGTTCCTGTGTTTAGCATCTTTTCTCAGAGGTCAAATCTTCCAGACTCACTTCGTTTTCAGTACAAGCAACTTGTATATTGTTTCAGCTTGACACATAAGTACACAGAAAAACTCTAACAAAGGGGGAGGGAGTCATTGCTGCAACACTCCCTTGTTCCTCCTTTGTTCCAATAAATCAAAAATAACTGGGGATGCCTCCACTGGGACTCATGCCCATGTCACAGAGCACTGCAGGATACAAGTAACTGACCACCGTAATTCTGTCATCTCAAACCTCCGTGTCTTAGACCCTCTATTATCATCCCTTTCATGTGTCATGACAATCTTCTCTGAAATCTTCTCCATTCTCTTCAACCTCTTCTAAGAAATCCTCTTCTGCTATTTTCAGCAACTAACTCCACTTTCACTGAACAAAGAAAACCAATACCTTAAAGCAGAGACGCTAGGCTTTCCACTCTTCCATTCACCCATGCCTCCGTATCCACTTGTTTAATTCTGCCCCCTGCTTCAATGCATTAGTTTGTCTTCCACCTGAAACAAGCCCAAGTGCCATCCCATATCCATGTGCTATGTTTCACTCACCCAAATTCTGACTGCAACTGAAGGAAACCAGAAAATGGTGGTGGCTTTAATTTTCTTCTGTGAAAATTAAGAGCCTACATCGTGAAATCAAGGCAAATATAATGATGCTACAGTTATCAGCTATGCCTCCTTCTCTGTCCCCACACAGGTTTCCACCTCCTGGTCCAAGACAATTGCTGATGCTGTACTAACACATGTGCATTCCAGTCCACACATAATATACTGAGTTTCCTCCCGTTATCCAGAATGTAAGCACAAGGTCCCCCAAATACAAGGAAAGCAAGAAAGTTTACCTTGGTTATACAAAGTTATGAGTCCAACTAAATATCAGAGGAAGACAGGAATGAAGAAATGGGCATTGAGGGAAGAGCAGCAGCCCCACCACTGTGCCTTCATCCCCTCTCAAGTTCCTTCTTTTCATACATTCTCTTCCTTACCATTTCTAATTGCATCCTCTAGTTGATCTCCCCCTTCAGCTCTCCAAGCATCTTCCTGAACTCTTATGCTTTATTTTTTTCTTCTGTGAAGTTTCTTGAAGACTACTCTCCTTGTCTGCATTTCTTTGCTGCATTTATTTCTTGATTTACTGCAGTCTGATGTACAGTTGGAAATCCCAATCCTCTATACCTGTGACTATGACTTTACTTGAAAATAGTGTTTTTGCAAATGCAGTAGAGTTAAGACAAAGTCATACTGGACTACAGTAGAGCCTAAATCTAATGTCTAATTCCTCCTTAGAAGAGCACAGACACTCAGAGAGCATGCTATATGACAATGGAAGCAGATATTAAAATGATGCAGACAGAAACAAGAAAGCCTCCTGCCCCACAGCCTTCAATGACAGCACGACACTGATATCTTGACTTGGGATTTATATGCTCTAGGACAGTTCCAGAATTGCTTTCTGTTGTTTTAAACCACTAAATTTCAGCTATTTTGTTATAGTAACCCCAAGGAGCTAGTACAGCCCCCAACTACTCTGCCAAACTCATCCCTTAGTAAGTCATGTAGTCTCTTCTTTTTTATTTTTTCTTTTTGAGACAGGGTCTCACTACATAGTTCAGGCTGGCCTTACGCTCACTTTGTAGCTCAGGCTGGTCTCAAACTCACAACAATCCTCCTGCCTCAGCCTCCCAAGTGCTGGGATTACAGGCCTGCGCCACCATGCCTGGCTTGTAGTCTCTTCTTTGCTACATCCAGAGGAAACTTTCCAACAGTTAAATTTCTATCTGTCTCTCTATATCATTTGGCAAAATTGCATATTCTCTGTCCTTAAACTAATTTCTGACCTTGGGTTCTGAACATGACTCAATTGTTTTTCTCCTGTCTCTCAGGTGACTCTTTCTCTATTTTCTTTCCTAAGCACTCTTTGGCTCAGGTTACTTTCCTGTTCTTGGTACTTTCTTGCAAGTCAACACATTAACTGAAGTAAAATAAGCCAGTCACAGAAGAAAAAAAAAAAAAGACGGCATGGTTCTTTGTGATATGATGTGCCTAAACTACAAAGTCAAAGAAATACAGAGTAGAATTTTGGCCCCAAGGATTAAGGAAAGGAAAAGAGGGAGCTGTTGTTAGTGGGTGTAGTTTTAGTTCTGTAAGTTGAATAAATCCCATAGGTCTGTGATATGATAGTGTGTCCAGAGTTAGCAACACTGTATTGTACACTTTAAAATTTGTGAGAAGGATAGATCTCAAGCTAAATGTTTTATCACAAATAAGTAAGTAAAATGTCACTGGAACTAAAATACATTTAACTCATTCCCTCCTGCTCTCAAGTTCCTAGTGAACTGAGCAAAATAATGTTTTAAAATCTCTCTAACTAACTTGCTTATTCACTGAATATTTATTAAGTATCTATTATATTCCAGATACTGTGCTAGATACTAGAGTTACAGTGCTGGACAGGACAGACTCAGGACCTGGCCTTGTGGAACACATAGTTTTGTGGGGAACTGGTAAGCATCAGTTGAAGAGATACACAAGACCAAGGATATAAAATTTACATATAGGATAATGAAACCAAGCAAGTATCAACAGTACTTTTTCTGCAATAGGCCATCCAGTAAATATTTTCATCTTTTCAAGCCTCATATCCTCTATTGCAACTGTTTAATTTGTTGTAGCCTAAATGCAACTAACCCTTTCCTAAAATACAAATATAAAAAATAAATGTATCTAATAGCAATACATAAATAAATGAGTGTGGCTGTAATAAAATTATATTTATAAAAAATGAGCAATAGATCAGATTTAGCTTGTGGGTCATAGTTTCCCAAACCTGGAAGTAAGAGAATAATGGGGATAGGTCAATTTAGATCAAAGGGTCCAAGAAAGCTCCTTGGAAATGAGCTATCTGGCCTCGATCTGAAGAGTAGAAAGATCCAAATCTGTTTTGCTGAGCTCACTAGCCTTTGAACTGGCAAAAGCAAACAAACCAATGTTGTATTCTTCTATTGTTTGGATTTGAAAGATTTGAATGATTACCCACACAATCTGTGCAGTTCCTAATTCCAGATCCTACACCAAAACAAAATGACCTCTGCATCCTTAGTTTGAGAATCCAAAGAAACATGAGTCACTCAATTTATGCAAGAATGTAATAGTTTTAATAATGGATAGGAATTAATATGAAGCAGTAGGCAAAAATTCTACTTTTTCTTACTGAAAGAAATGTGAGAAATCTTTTGTCTAAGTATGTCTTGAAGCTATGAAAGAGGAGTAATCCAAAGTATGCACAGATATGTAAAAATTTGTTATTACTATAGAGCATCAAATTTTATAATTGGACGCTATAGAAAATTAAATCAGCATATTTATTGAAAAAAAGGTGCAAAAAGCAATATATAAGAAGAACAAACCAAGAAACACAATTTGTATATGGTTAAAACTCTACATAGCAATAGAGCATGTAAAGATAAAGCAATAATCATCAGAAATTCTGGAACAGTTTCCTGTATGATTTTTCTTCAGTCCAAATGGATCGATGAATACTAAAATCAATTCATATAGAAAAAAATAAACCTAGATATTTCCTGGTGAAATTATTTAACTTGAAGGCCTTAGCAAAAGGAAGCTATGTTTAACTAAATTAAAAGGGAGAATAGGAGTAAGCAGGGTAGGGAAGGAATAGATAAAGCACAAAAAGAAAATGTTCAGAAACCGATCTTCTCTACAGCACTAAATGCAGATAAGGACAAAGAGTGAGATCAAGGGTTGTATATTTATTTAAATCATCATTGATATCTAAGAGCAAAAAGATCTAAAAGACTGAGGGAGCATGCCACATCCACAAAATAATTATTATCAGAAATACTATAATTTGAAAGACTACATGAAAATTCTAACAAAAAGAAACAAGCAGAAGAAAGAACAACCAGATCAAGTTCCCAGCACAGCTTCTTCCAAGCTCTTTGGCCATGTGGCTTCCCTCTTCTTACGGAGGAGCCCATTTCTCCATCTTCTCGGGGACAAGAAGTTCCACTGAAAAGAGAGGTGACATGGAAGAGCATCAGGCACCTCCAGCCCAACTGAGCCATCGAGTGACCCCAAAAGCTCACCTTTACCTGACTGTGAAAACACCGAGACGCTCAAATGGGACCAATCCATCCAAACAAATCCTCTGGGAACAAACAGCCTCGTACTGCTTAAAGATGAGAAATTTTGAGATTGTTAAATTGTTAAACCACAATAGAACCCCAAGTCAGCAATCAACATAGTGAAACATAATGTGACACCTAATAGTAATTAATATTACAACAAACTACTGAAATTCCATAGTATGAGATAGGATACTAAAAATATATGAATATTCTGCATCCAAAACCTCAGACAAAAAGTCAAAAGTAGGAGGAGACAGAATAAGGAATTAAAAGCATAATGCAACCTTCAACTTATATGAAAATGAAGATAGCTGCCATTTCATTCTTGAAACTGACAGGGAAACTTACATGGGATATGTTTTTAAAAGGAAAATGGTTTTATTTCTAATTAAAAATAAGTAAATATTATTAAATAATTATATAACACAAAAAAGTATAAGGAAAAAGGTAAACACCATTGGCAAGCTCAGTCCCAAGAACACTACTATATCCGCTTGGTGCAAAACATTAATTTATACAGGTATAGTAATTAAGATTCTGCTCAACACAATGTTAGGGGATATTTTTATAAATGGTTTCACATGGCATCTACTTCTGACAATTTTTTATTTCATAGGTATCTTTCTAAAAACTAGCCATCCCTAAAATTGCTGGACCTCTCAAAAGGGAATGAATTTCCCTTTCTTCTCTGCCCACTAAGAGATCTTTTTATTATCAGAAAGATGGCTTGTGAGATCAGCCCCTCCCAACAGATTTTAAATTACATCTGATGCAGTTTAAATGCAACATAGTTCTAGAACACGTTTATTAAAGTATTTCATACCAAACAGGGCATATTGTGTCAATAAGCTGTTTTTGTTTTTTTCATATACATTTTAATTTTAATTGGCAGACAATGGCACATATTTATAGGTGCAGCATGCCATTTCAATACTATGAGTAGTGGTAAGGTCAGGGTAATTGGCACATAAATCAAGTCAAACATTTATTATTTCTTTGTTCAAGGAACATTCAATATTCTCTCTACTAGCTATTTTGATCTCAACAGTTAATCATAGTCATCAACCATAGTTATTCTTTTGTGCCATAAAGCATTAAAAGGGCCAGCCAAATAGCTCAGCAGATTAAAGCACCTTCTTAGGCAGACCCAGGGGTAAGGGTTCAATCCTCTGCCTGCTGTGCCAGCCCCGCCCCCAGGGCATGCTGAGAAGACAATTGAGATTGGGTGTGGTGGCACACTCCTGTAATCCCAGCACTTGGGAGGCTGAAAACAGGCCAATCACTAGGATCCGATTTACGCAGTGAGACCCTGTAGACTCTGTCCTAAAATACAAAAAATAAAGCATTAAAAGTTATTCCTCCTGTCCAACTGCAAGATGTTCTTGTTTGACAGTAATTAGAAAGGCATTGTATTCCTTTATAACCTTAGTGTCTCTGCCTCTAAATTCAGAAACTATTCTCTTATATCATTATTCCCCTGTACATGTTATAGCAGTCCAACTCAATGTTCTTTTAGTAAAGAAAGTTGGTATTCAACACACTCAAAAAATTATTTCACAAAAAATATTGAAAGGGTCATTCTTATTTGTTTCTCCTTGCCATCCTGTGCAAGATTTCTTCAGAGCAACACTTCTACCATAGAATTTCCAGTTAATGGAATTGTGTATAAGCAAGTTTCCAAAATAGTCCTAAAATGATCTCTAGGATAGCAGTACTTGTATATATTACATTCAGTAGTGATAAAAGATTCCTGATGTCCAAGAATATAATAGGACTTTATTCAAATATTGACATTATTCAAATTTACATTCTCATGCATAAAGTTTTATTTTGCAGTTTTCCAAAATGAGCTTTGTTCCATATGCTTTTGAATTGTTTAAGTTTTTCCTGTCTTGGAATGGTCTAACATTTTTTTGTTCATTCTCCTTTGGATTCCTTGAGTTTTTTAACTGTTACCTTGAAGGATTTTCTTGTATCTTCATCTATTGTTGGTTTTTCTCGTCCCAAATGCTTTTTCTCAACCTATTCATAGTGTCTTACACAAAATAAAAATGTCTAAATTTTGTCATTAATTCCATTTTTAATCATATTTAAGAGATTTTCCTCATACTATTGTAGAAAAGATATCCTTCAAAGTTTTTTATCTTCATAATTTTTCTTTTATTTTAAATCATTATTCCAATGAGGAATTATTTTTGCATGTGATGTGAGTTTGAGAACAGTTTTATCCCAAATATTTTGCCAATTTTCACAATAATATTTAACAAGTAATCTATGACTTCTTTAATGATCTACCAAAAATTCCTGAAGTTCTTATACATACATAAATTTGTTTTAGATGTTAGCCCATTGGGTTCTGTTGTAATACCTATTTGGTACTTTCAGCAAATACGTAACACTGAATTACTATAGCTTGGTAACAGATCTTAGTATCTTGTAAGATGTGCCCCATTTTGTTCTTTTACAGAATTGTCTTAATTTTGTCAATTTATGTGTACCCAATTTACTTCTGTTGAACTTTTTAATTACAATGAACTTGTATTTTTTAAATTTAGGAATAATTTATATCTTTATAATGTTAAATCTCCTCTCCATATACTGGAATTTCTCTCCCTCTAATCAAGTCTTCACTAATGTCTTTTATTAATATTTCCAAAAGTTTTCCTCAATAATTTTTGTATTTTTAGGATGGTTCTGAGACTTTATAAATTGTTTTTGTTATTACAAACCAAATACCATACTCTGGTTTCTCTTCAGATTGTATAAATCTTTCACCTTTTATAAACTAAATACTATGGCCTATTAACATTTTTAATTACTTGTATGAAAATTCTGGTTTTACTTAACTTAATGATTTGTGCTCAGCAAGTATATCAAACTCTCTCCTGGGCTTTCATAATTAGTGTGTTGGTTCTGTTGCAACTCTATGTGGAAGTTAAGGGGCCGGGGAGATGGCTCAGTGGAATAAGCACTTCCCTAGCAAGTGCAAGGGCGAAATTAAATCCTGAGTACAAACTGACAGTTTTGCCCCTTCCCCTTGCATCTCCTCATTTCTTTGGCTTCTCATATTTGATTAGCCAGGACATTCTGTCCCTTGTCAAATAGAAGGAATCATAGCAGTTACTCTTGTTTGTTACTTAAAAGAAAGGCTTCTAGAGTTCCTCCATTAAGTCTGATGTTTGAACATTTTTACCAGATCTGCCACTTGGGCAATACAATGTTTAATGGTGTGTTTATTAATAAAGAAATTGAAAACCTCACATTGAAAGACAGTATTTCTTGCCAATATAACACTGAGCTCCAAAGCAAACTAAAAATCTGAACACAATTTTCCAGTTTAAAATACTTTTAATTGTGCTTTTACCTCCCAGGTTTTCTCCTTCCCTTTTGCCAAATTTTAACTAGGGAAGTAGAGAATGGAAGTATTAATATCTACATGGAAAAACCAAATAATGTCATTTATGACTTCAGCTACAGATACACAAGTTCTATACAACTGTATATGAGATGTGTATTTATTACAAATAGTTTTTTACTATTATATTTTTAAGCATGAATTCTTTAAGATATCAGTGTTTTAATCCTATTTATACTTAGAAATTAACTAGAAATTTGATCTTTTTAAATGCACACATCCTATTAAATGCACATTGCATACATGTTGGCTCATAGGATTGTTGTAATGAATAATAACAATACTATAAGGTTTCATAAGAATTATATAAGATAGTTGTGACAAGACTTACAATGATATGTAGCATTAAGCTATTGTTTGGTAGCTAAGCTATTGTGTTATTATTTTCCAAGCTTCTTAAATCTTACAAGAGCTTTATGAGGCAGGCAGAGCCTATCTGAGCATATATTTTTATTCAATTATGCAAATGAATCATGAAAGTCAAATTAAACTGACAGAGCTTATTCATTGGGTATACAGTAGCACATTCTTACGAGGTATTCAAATGTAGATTTAATGTAGAAAGTAGGTAAATAAGTCCTGCCCAGCCACCCCTCACACCAATTTGCTCACTTCTGTGGAACCAGAAACGTCTCCCTGAGCCAAAAACCAGAAGGCGACCTCTGAGTGGCAAGAGTCAAATACAGAATTGGTGGTGACCATGAACAGCACCACACTAGGAGTGTTCAGCCTCGCAGCTTCATTGTAAATACAGGTCTAAGATTCAAACCCAGGTCTTACTGATGTCAAGTTCTAATAAGCATAATGGACTACATAAAGAAAAGGACAGTTGACCACAAGTCTAATGTGTAAGCTTCTCTTAAGTAAAAAATGTGAGCAAACCCAGAAAGAGAAGAGAGTATCAGTAGGGCTTTGTGACTGATCTAATTAAGTGAACCAAATAATAAGTTTTAAAAGTTCAAAGGTCAAGACAGAGCATTAATTTTGTAAATGCATAAGCCATATTTTTATGAGGTCCTTTTTATGTTTTGCAGCAAAGCTGGGTTGTAGGATAAACTATGAAATTTCCATTGATATTTTAGCTGGTTTATCAACACATTCAAACAGGATCTTAATTACAACCTGGTGTTTGGCTGTACATCATAATTGTGAAAAGTGTCACAATTTCAGCATGAAATTTAAGAGAAGTTATAGAACACAAAACAAGATAAACATATTATAATATCTTAAGTTTCCAATATTAAAAAAGTTTTCAAGTATAATGTGTTTAAGCTAAACCTAAGTCAAAAACACTCAGTTGCTACCAAACAATTAGCAGGGCTGGCCAGTCTCTTGTAGAAGTGAAGCTTGAAGAAAGTTGTTTCACGAAACAAAAATTCCTTTTTCTTAAGATAAAATAAAAGCTAAGAAATGATACAGAATTTCAAAACAAGATGGTAGGAAACTGACAATTATTATATTGCACACGGTAAGTTTCCAAGTAATTGCTCATGCAAAATTAACTAAACAATATAAACACTAGTTGTTCCTTTTGATGAATTAGTAGAAATTAGTAGTATAATTATCTTAGCTATCTGGTTTTTTTTTTCTTTATTTTAGGGAAGGGTCTACAGGGTGTTCAGGGTCCCACTACTAGATCTGACTCATAGTGATCCGCCTGTTTACAGCCTCCCAAGAGCTGGGATTACAGGTGTGCACCACCACGCCCAGTCTTGATTGCCATCTCACCCTGGGGAAGGGGCCAGCATCACAAGTCCAGGGATGGAACACCTGGCCCCTGTGCCTGCTTGCAGGTGCTTTAACCCTCTGAGCTATTTGTCCTGCCCTATCTCAGCTATCTTGTGTATACAGGTGTATTTTTTCTCCTCTTTCCTATTTTCTCCTTTTCCCCATCCCAAATGTTCTTTTATTTTGAGCTGTTCCTTTCCATGTCATAATATCTATTATACCTTTTGAATCTTACTTACTCTTTCAACTTCCTACACTAGGGAGACAATAAAATGTTTACACATTCAAGTCTGGTCCATTTCACCTATAAGTGTGGTCTGTAGCTACATCTATTTTCCTACAAATTCCTTGAGTTTATGTTTCCTTATAGCAGAGTAGTACTCCATTTCATGAAAACACAACATCCTAAAAAAAAAATAAAAAATTTCTACTACATCATTTTCAAAGTGTGTAAGAAAGAAAAACTAACAGCTAAATATTCATCAGTGTCCTTGAACTTTAGATTCCAAAGTCCATAAACAAATAACTTGGGACACAGGAAGGTTTTTCTTTTGTTTTGTTCTCATTGTAATAATATTCTACCTTATTTTCTGGTTATTATACATTGACCATTTCCCACTTGAAATTGTAAACACTGTTATAGCAAGATACAAGACAAGTCATACTTTATATATTTCTTCAGAGGACCTACTATCAATCAATGGTAGGCACCACCTATAAAATAAATGGGTGGATTAATTCATAAATTAAAAGCTAACAAAAAGAAATTGATTAATGATATGATTTCTCAGCCAGCCTAATTCAATTCCCCAAATAAATTCAATAAATACTTGTCAATCCTTTACTTTAAGACACATACTGTCCCCTCATAAAAATATCAAGACCTATAGTACAATACCAGTTAAACAATTACTACTGGGTTTTCTTTTGTGATTCATTGAGCCCACTTTGACATAAAAATTCCCTGTGCATTCCCTACTTATTATTTGAACAAAAAAAAATCTTTCCAAACTTGTAATGCCACCCTTTAACAAACATACCTCAAAGACCAAGGGGGAAAGATACAAATCAAGGCACTTTTTGGGGAATCATGACTGAATTTGGT
>PVKA01018979.1:0-42828 GCA_004027165.1 Ctenomys sociabilis | reverse complement strand
AGACACCAGACTTATGTGAAGCCATGTTGGATGTTTCCTCTGCAGTCTGACTGCTACCTCATAATGGACCTCAACTAACTCCACAGGGAACCTCTACACTACCCTAAGCAGGCTCTGTCTGAATTCCTGAAACAAAGCGTTGTGAGGAAATGGGGCTATTGTTTTGTGTTACTAACTGGAAGTATGAAAATAAAGACTTTTAATTAATTAAGGTAATTTGAAGGTCTGGGGAGGTGGCTTAGTAGAATAAGCACTTCCCTGGCAAGTGCAAGGTCCTGAGTTCAATCCTTGGATCCAAAAAAAAAAAAAAAAAAAAAAAAAAAAATTAGCTGATTTGGGGCATGTTATTTGGATATGGAACTGCTTCATTAAAATTTGGTACCAACCAAGTCCTGGTTCCTTTCTACTTAGGCCTACCTTTGAGCAGTCTTGCTCATTGTGAGAGTAAGCTGTCTTCAGCCTGGGATAGGCATGAAAGGACACCTCTTCTCAGTAGCACTGCTTGTCAACTAAGCAAACCCTATCAAAGCATCGTCATGTGAAGGTGACCCCTTAAGGTCAAGAGTATCGCCCAAGGAACTTCTTCACATTTAAGACATATAGGCACTATATATTTTTCTGTGCTGCACCTAGATATCATCTGAATTTAAAAAAAATAAAAAATAAGAATAAATATCTTTTTCTGACATAAAGTTACAGATTTGTGATAATAAAAAATGAACAAGAAATTTGAAATCACCCAAGTTCTTTCTATAGAGTGGTAATGACTATTCCATTTCTGTAAATTTCCTTTCTATCTCTTTCTTTTTTACATAGGGAAAGTTTATTTGTGCCCTGTTCTTCATAATTTTACATAATTCATGTGCAGCGCTATAGTGGCTACATTTGCATAGATATTTATTTATTTGTTTGTTTGTTTATTTATTTTGTGGAACCAGGGATTGAGCTCAGGCCCTTGTGCTTGCCAGGGAAGCACTTATTCCACTGAGCCATCTCCCCAGGCCTCTGCATGGATATTTATTGAGAACCAGTTTCTTTGCTAATAGTAGTGTTCTGTTGATACTATATGCTGTATTTTTCTAATTAACTGCTGAGTTATACTACACATGTTTCAAAATTCTTATTATTGTAATGTAAGACAAACAAATATTTGCTATAAATTATCAGGTTATACTTATTTTGGTGAAGCATGTTGATGTTTACATACATTTAACTATTGATACATGTTAAATTTTGTAACAAAAGGCCAATTCCTTTAAAATGCTTTGCACCATTTATATTCCATGAAAATTTCATGACAATAATATTCTTTCTAAAAAAGTATAAGATATTAATTAAAATTTAAAAATTAAAATAAAAAGCTTTTCAAACCACTTAAGACCTGAATTATATATTCATTTTCCTTATTTAGATAATAATTTGTTTTAAATGTGCAAAGACAATAAACAATCATGGTTTTCATAGGTGGCTATAGCTGAAAGATTCCGTCCATTTGAGACATTTTCTATTTTTTGTTTTTTGACTCTCTCTAGGGATTAACACAACTTTTTCTTAATATATATAGTTGTCAAGTTTCTTTTCTTAGAAAAAGAATTATATTCCGATTTCCTGGTAAATACCTGAAGCTTGTCCACAAATGCCACATCATTTAGTAATACTCTGAGGCACACTTATCCATAGATGTGATGGAATGGGTTTTCTAAATAAGCAGTAGGCAACTGTTGAGATAAACTTCTTTTCCTATAGATGAAAACTGAAAAAATACAAAAATTGTGAAGGTGTATGCACACTATAGAATGAAAGTTTATATAAGGAGGAGAGCATACGGAAGAAATGCTCCAGAAGTGACCAAGGTGAGTACTGAGCAAGGATTAGAGAACAGCTTGCACAAATGAATAATGTTTTTATAATAAAACTATGAATTAATTGGCAGTTGAAATGAGGAAAGGAACATGGCCACAGTTCACACATGACTATAGTCTTAATTATGAACACAATCATACTCACACATGACAT
Organism: Ctenomys sociabilis; assembly: GCA_004027165.1. Classification (NCBI taxonomy): domain Eukaryota; kingdom Metazoa; phylum Chordata; class Mammalia; order Rodentia; family Ctenomyidae; genus Ctenomys; species Ctenomys sociabilis. Next base: position 40,812 of record PVKA01018979.1, on the reverse strand, counting down.
AGATTAAGTCAATATTCAATGATAAAAACTATGTGCTTTCCGAAATTCTGATTGCGTTGGTCCTCCATGAGTAGGCTACTGAAGATATCTCATTTAGTACCATTCGTATAATATTATGGTTGTTTCTAAGCATCTAACCATAGTTTTATAGAAGCAAAACAATATTCTCAAAAACTTGACCCTTACACAAGGTATTTATTACACTTATCTTAAAATATTCTTATAGTTTATTTTATTCATTCATTTATTTATTTTTAATAATTTTATTGAGAAACAAATAGCAATGAGACAGTTTCAAAACTGAATAGTAGGACAGTTTCAATAATTAATACACTGTATATTGTTATCTTTGTAGTGGTTATTCATAGTACAAGATGCAGACATGATATTCTGTTCAAATACGACTAGAGCAAATCTTTCTTATTACTGAATTAAGAGAAAGTAGCTGTATATCTGACCTAACTATTTTGTGTGTATAGATACAAAATTGTCCTTTGTATCCTTTTTTTTTGTTTAGTTTTGTAAGAGATGTGCATTCCATTTCCATTTAAATATTATAGATGCATTAATTCAGCAAAATAATTCAATATAGTCCAGTAGTCCATAATAGTAGTGGGCTATCCATAGGATTGGCAATGTTGAAAGTTGTTGACTTGAGCTCTTTACAGCTCAGCATATTAATATGGTTTTACTTTTAATACCTCATTATTATACTATTCTGCTGATGGTTAAGACCAAAATAAAGCAAGACCTATATAACAAGAAATGTAACTTTTGTATTTGACAAGGTCAGTCAAATCCCCTCAGGGTTTAGCACTAAACCCTGAACCACAGTTTGTAGATCGTTTGTCAGTGTGAGCCATATGGATGAATCACGACCATTGCTTGACCAATTTGTTCTCTGTGAAAGCCTGAGAGGATGTTTTCTCTCCATGTGACTCTCCCTAGGAACATTCTACATCATCAATCACTTCCCTCTGTGACTTCATAATCTCCTCAATCAGAGAATTTGAGACATCACTGAGTTACAGCATGTTACAGTACAAGTTCCCTTAAGTCCTGAGCACTCATTGTCCTTGTTAAAAGATTTTTGTTTAAACAGAAATAATGTATATTAGAAAAAGTGGTTCCATTCAACAGCAGTCTTGCTAGTCAAAGTTTTGCCTCTTTCGTTGGCTTCTTGCTCCGTGTTCTTGCCTTAAGAGCCCAGAAGTCTTTGCACATCCCTGAAAGAGAGCCTTGAGACCAGAATTCGGTTGGTGAGATGATAGGTGCTTCTATAACTGCTGTCTCCGATGATTCTATTTACTGGCTAGTTGGTTTTAATTTTTCTGATGGTTGTGGCACCGAATGGCATCCATTTGAACATATTTAAACACAATATCAGAAAACTGGAATATTTTGTGTTGAGGAAGCAGAGGGGAGCAATGAAGAACCAAGACAAACTTGAACCAAGGAGAGTCCAGGAGGGCGTCTTTTCTTGTGTCTGCATCCCTGTTCATTACTCTTTGTTCATTCTCTCTAACTTGAGTTCCTCTCCTTTTCTGCTTAAGTTTTCCCCCACAGAACTTCACTTGTATCTCCAGTTTTGACTCCATATAACTTTCAGAGCTAGAGCTTATAGCAATGTTTGAATGCCATCAATATCTACAGCTCTGCATTCTGTTTTCTCAGGAGGAATCTAATTGGGCTGACATCCAAAGTAGAAACTTCCTTGTTACAAAAAGAATTCAAGCAGAGGCAAGTTGATCATCAGTCAATGTAGTAGACATAGTTCCAGTTTGGGCATGGAACATGAACCAGATGACCTCTAATTCCTTTCAGCTCCAAAATTCAAGTAATACATCTTTACTTAAAACCCTCTCCCAAGAAAATATCTTCCAAAATAAACATCTACATCATTACTCTTTCTTCAATCTCTGTCAGAAAACTTGCTACTGTCACCACTGAAAAATGATGTAGAACATTCCAGCAATTTTAATTCCTCAAAATGCCAGATGTTGTGTTATTAATCATATATACATATGTACATAAACTTATATGTATTTACATACGTGCAGTATAAGACATGCATGCTGTATAGGACCAGATAACTTGTTTCCCAGAATGAACTTTTCAGTGTGAAAACTTTCTGTTATAAATTAGTAAAATCTAAAAGTAATAAACTAGATGATAAAGAACCTAGTCTTTGTGTTGCTACTCTTATAAATCTGACCTGAGTATTTAATCTACATGTGTAGTATAGCTAAGTAAACTATCTCTGGGGATGGGGAGGTGACTAAGTAAAATAAGCACTTCCCTGGCAAGCACAAGGGTCTGAGTTCACTCCCTGGTTCCACAAAAAAAAAAAAAAAAAAAAAAAAAAAAAAAAAAAAAAAAAAAAAAAAAAAAAAAAAAAAAAAAAAAAAAAAAAAAAAAAAAAAAAAAAAAAAAAAAAAAAAAAAAAAAAGACATAAAGAAAAAAAAATTATCTCTTTGGTATCCATGTGTCTGCTAGGTCCATCTTACTTTTGTTTCTGATTTCAAGATAAACTCCCTTTACAAAGCAACCAAATGCCTCCTCAAAAAGCTCTTCTCTTCTTTCCTCTTTCAGCAATAATTCATAAGATATTAGAGAGGTTCAGTTTCAAGTTAATGCATTTTGACAATGGCATATTACTGTATAACTGGCACCCCAAGCAAGCTGTAGAACAATGTAGACTCGGGTGCCTTATTACGAAGGATAAAGCCTCTCCCAACTTCATTAAGTTTAATCATTTGTACAACTGCAGGCTCTGTGTCTGTATTCACTCTGAATGAGTTGAGATTCATCCCGATTGTTGTATGAGTTAAGGGTACATCATTTCACCTTGTTCAGTCATATCCCATACTGTGGGCACGTGGATCTTCCTAGTTACCGGCTGTTAGAAATAAGGCTACCATAGATGTTCTTGCATAAGAATGTGGTGCAGAAACTTATAAGTGGAATTTCTAGTTTACAGATTAATTTTATACTTCAATTTTTAAGAAATAACTTTGTAGTTCCCTTTTTGTGAATTACCATTCTTCACTCCCACCAGCAATATAGGAAATTTCCAACTATTCTATGCTCTTTTGGACTTTTACTATTTTTAGTTTATGATTTTAGATTTTCCTTTTTCAAAACAATTATTAGTCCATGTCTGTAGAACACACTGCTCACATTCCTTGTGTTAGGTTGATCTATGGCATGTTATAACTCCTTTTATGATGGCTAAATAATGATATCACATTATGATTTTAGTGTGTATTGCCCCAACATCAAATAGCATTGAGGATCTTTTCATTTTATTTAGATGAATTTGCTGGGAAAAGTTATGCACGTTTACAGGGTATAGTATGATATTTTTGTACAGTTTTCCATCATCCATTGAGTAATTTCAGATACTTAGGTTTGCAATCATCTCAAACATTTATTATGTCTTAATGAAGAGGATATTTACAATCCCTCTTTGACCTACTGTGAATGATACGGTGCAATACCTAGAAAACCCCATCTGTACAGTGGAAAACCAGGGCTCGGTGCTCTTCTTTGGCTGTGTTTTGTGCCCAATCACAAGGTTCACCCAGCACATCTCTCTCCTATTCTCCTAACTGCATTTCATTTGCTTCTTGATTTCTCATTTTTTTCTTGTTTTCTCATGTGTCTTCTTAAATAAAGTGTCCTTGAAGTCATTGATCTACTTTTAGTTGTTATTTTTTGAATGAAAAGAATTATATTCTGATATATCTTTTTTTTTTTTTTTTTTTTTTTGTCTTTTTGAGACAGGGTCTCACTATGCAGTTCAGGCTGGCCTCAAGCTCACTTTGTAGCTCAGGCTGGTCTCGAACTCACAACAATCCTCCTGTCTCAAGCCTCCCGAGTGCTGGGATTACAGGCATGCGCCACCACGCCCGGCATATTCTGATATATCTTAATCGATTATAGCAATATTGAAAATTATGTTCCATTAGTATGCGAACACCTAAATACATTGTATTTGCATGATTTCCTAAGTTTTTTTTATTCCTTCTTTCCTCTGTTGTTCTATGGCCTACCTATGATACATAATCTTACTTAACATCCTCAGTAGTGTTTTGGACAAATGTCCTAATGTTCTTTCACCAGGAATCAGTCCTTTAGTCTGAAAAACCTTTGCTCTAACATTTCTTCATTTCTTTTCTTTTTTTTTTTTTTTTTTTTTTTTTTTTTTTTTTTTTTTTTTTTTTTTTTTTTTTTTTTTTTTTTTTTTTTTTTTTTTTTTTTTTTTTTTTTTTTTTTTTTTTTTTTTTTTTTTTTAACATTTCCTATTTAGCAGTCCTGCTGGCAATCAATTCTCACAATTTTTAAATGTTTAAAATATCTTTATTTCAACTTTATAATTATGTGAGTTTTGTTCCTATAAAATTTTTCTTGTTCTTTTTTAATTTTTTTAACAACTTCTTTTTTTTTTTTTTTTTTTTTTTTTTTTTTTTTTTTGAGGCAGGGTCTCACTATGCAGTTCAGGCTGGCCTTAAGCTCACTTCGTAGCTCAGGCTGGTCTCGAACTCACAACAATCCTCCTGCCTCAGCCTCCCGAGTGCTGGGATTACAGGCATGCGCCACCATGCCCGGCTTCTTGTTCTTTTTTTCTTTCATTTTTTTTAACATATTGCTCAATTTCCTTTGGGTCTCTTTGTTTCTTATGATAACAACCATCTATCACATTTTGCTGTTTCTCAATCCATGAAGAAGGTTTCTTTCTTCAATAATTTTTTTCTTTGATTTTTCAGAAGTTTGATTGTGAAGTCTAGGGATGATTTTCTTTCAAATTATCCTACTTAGTGTACAATCTGAATCTTAGGACTGATAATCAATTTGAAAAAAAAAGTATTAATTCTTTTCAACATTTTTGTGTGCTCCATATTCTATTTCCTTTCTCCATCTTCAATTTTAATTATCATAGTTAGGTCATTTAATATTTGAATATTGTCCTACAAATCTTGTTCTGATTTTTCATTTAGTTTTCCTTGTACTCCAAAATATATATTGATTTGCATTCAAATTCTGTTTCTATAGCATTTTTAGTCTCATGTTTAGCCCAGTGTACATGTGTGTTTGTATGATGTCAGAAAGAGAAGGAGGGTGAGAGAGAGATAGATAGAGAGACAGACAGAGAGACAGACAGTAAGACAGAGATACAGAGACAGACAGTGAGACAGACAGAGAGACACAGACAGACATAGACAGACAGAGACAGAGAGAGAGTCAGAGAGAGAGAGAGAGAGAGAGAGAGAGGTCATTTCTGAGAGAACTGATTTTTGATGTTATCTTTTATATTTCTGGATTTTATTCTCTCTGTTCAAATTCCCCAACTGCTATTATTACCTTATAACATAGGCAGTTGAGCTTAACCTGAATATCAAACATTTTAGACATAACATGCAACAGGTGTTTTCCATCGAGCATTGATATGTTAAACTTTAAATACGCACAGAATGTGAAGAAAAAATAAAAAAATACTAAAAATAGAAATAAACAATTACATATTTTTACACAGAAATCCTGTAACTCAGTGGTGTCCCAAATTTTCTGATCAATGATATTATGGGGCCCTAGAGGAAAGTGACTAACGATGTAAAGTGTGCCTAAGGAGAGTTACATAGAGAGAAAATATTCTCTCAGGCTTTCACAGAGAGCAAATTGGTCAAGCAATGGCCATGACTCATCCACATGACTGACACTGACAAAGTTTCTACAAACTGTGGTACAGGGTTTCAGGGTAAATTCTGACCTTGTCAGATACAAAATTTACATTTCTTGCTATATAGGTCTTGCTTTATCTTGGTCTTAACTATTCAGCAGAAAAGTATAAAAATGAGGCATGAAAAGTATTAGTTTTTTTTTTTTTTTTTTGTGGAACTGAGGATTGAACTCAGGCACTTACACTTACCAGGGAAGTGCTTATTCCACTGAGCCATCTCCCTGGCCCCGAGGCATGAAAAGTAAACCCATATTAATAAACTGAGCTGTAAAAGACTCAACAACTTCTGACATTGTCAATCGTATAGATAACCTACTACTATTATGGACTGCTGGACTATATTATTTTGCTGAATTAATGCATCTACAATAATTAAATAGCAATGGAATACCTATCTCTGACAAAACTAAAAAAGAAGGGGAAATAAATGAAGGACCATTCTATAGTGAAATGTAGATAGATAGATAGATAGATAGATAGATAGATAGATAGATAGATTTGTATTAATACTGTTTGGACAGGGTGTCATGTCTGCATCTTTTACTATGAGTAACTACTATGAAGACAACAATATGCAATGGATTAATTATTGTAACTGTCCTGTTAACCAGTTTTGAAACTGTCATTGCTATTTCTTTTTCAATAAAATTAGTAAAAAAAAATTCCCCAACTGCTTACACATGCTTTCTGAACATCCCCCACTAGTTCTTTAACATATTTAAATACATATTTAAATACTAATACAAACTTCATTTCATATTTCCGTTTTTATCTCTGCAACATTTCTGGGTGATCTCTATTGTACCTTCGCTTAAATGTTGGTGACATGTTCCTTGTTGATCACTTGTTTTTACTTATATGCAACATTAGAGACTAAAAGAAATATTTATTTCCCCTAAATAAGGAACCTTCTTTCCACAGACTGCTGGTTATTACTAACCAGGATACTGAGGGTGGTTAGGGATGTAATTTTAATTAGGAGTAAATTGTCTCTCAGTTCAAATATCTGAGGAATTTCAGAGATTTCTTTACACTTCAGGCCTCCTCCTCCCTTTTCACATTGTAAATGATCTCACTCATTTCGTTGCTCCCTTTATCAATTTTCAGAAAGCTGTCTTTTCACCTCAGTTTTTCCCTCAGTTTTGTAGCTTAGAGTTTTCTACTTTGCTATCTCACACCAACTTTTTTGTTGTTGTTTGTTTTTTCATGTATTTGGTACAGGGTCTGACTACACAGCTTCTATTTTCAGCCTCTCTAGTGCTGTGATTACAGGTGTGCACCACCATGCCTGGACTTAATCTCTGGCTCAGCGTGTTCACGAGCAGAGTCTATGTGGTATGTGGGACTGGGGATCAAACCCTTGTCACTGTGCTTTCCAAAGCAGACTCTTAGTCTGCTGAGCTATCTCGCTATCCCAGTCCTCACACCAACTTTTGTAAGACATATATATGAACTTGGATGGTGGTTTAGAGCAACTTGAAATGTCTATCAGTCTATCTGTCTATCTATCTATCTATCTATCTATCTATCTATCTATCTATCTATCTATCATCTATATCTATAGATATAGACATAGACGGATATAGGTAGAGATACAGATTAGGTAGATATAGATTTAGTTTTCCACCTTTCTTGGATATTCTGCAATCAGAGCTTATGCTCCAGGAAGGATCTCAGTGCACCTCAATGGGGTCTGTCTTCACCTTCCATGTGACCTTGTTGTAGGTTAGACTAGGGGAAGAGCTTCTCAAGCACAGTCAGAAGCTCCTCTCAGCATCCCTGCCCTGCCCAGGCTTTTGACACGTTTTGCGAGTGTGTGTGCTTGTTGAAGTGCTGTGGGCAGGAGTTACCGAGGATGTGCAGAATCTGCCTTCTTTCTGGGGAGTGTCGTCCTGAATGCTTGCCCTCCCACGGCCATCAAGAGTGTGCTGGAAGTTCCACTGCACCATCTCCTCTGCTGTCCTCACAACGGCCCTGAAAGAGGCCAAGGTTCTCTTCCAGAAATTCAGCACTTTCTGTAATTTAGTTCATCTGCATTTCCTTTGTGCTCTTATCTGTTAAAAGTCTATGAGTCTTCCATGTAATTGGCTCCTTGTTGGGCTGGAAAAAAAAAAAATGAGACCTTTCAAGTTTCTGTATCCTGAATTAAGCTGGAAAACTCTCCTGGTGTCTTTTGAATATTATTTTTTAAAAGCATTTTTATTTGAGATGAGAAAATGACCATGATATTTACAGTGAAAACATTTTCTTCTCTTCATTCTGTAGCTAGAAATGTGAAGAAAGATCTCAAGCGGAAATTCCATACAGTGCAGTGATTGGGCGCCATCCATGATTTGTGCGTATGTGCTGGGGAACGTTCACGTGGAAGCGTATTTCTCCGCTGTGGCCCGAAGCAAGAAATTCTCAAACACAACAAATGGACTTGTGAGGAAGGACCAACTCCTAAGGAAGCAAAGAAACTGCTTTCCCATAAACACTTTTGCTGGTCGAGCTTGATGCCATGGCAACTCCAGAATGGGCCTCTCTGCGGAGCATCTTCGCTTTATGTGAAATAAGGGAAACAAAACACAGGTTGAAGGTATGAGGCGATAACAACACTGGAAGTCATTAATTTTAAAACACAGACAAAGAAAACAACCAAGCTGTAAGGCTGCAGTTTGAAAAGTTAGAGAAACAGATAGAAGGGCTGGTTAGCAAACAAAGAGTGCTGAGGTCTGTGGGAAACAAGACAAGCGACACAGGACATGGAAACTACGATTTCTCAGAGGTGTGGTTTCAGGGAGGGGGCCAGCGATCAGCTTTTGAAAAAATGGTGTTGGTATTTCCAGGAACACATGGCTTGAATCAGTGGGCAAAAGCTATGGTAATCAGACGCAGCTCAAGGCAGAGAACATGTGCAACCGAATGAGCCACTTGCAGTCCTCTAACCACAGCGGTGCTAGCAGGGCCTTTGTAATACTTAGCACATAAAACAAATTATAACAATATCCGTAGGATTAGCACACATGGAATAGTGCTGTATAAAAACTCATAAAAGCAAAATGTGTGGGTATGAAAACCGTGTTACAACTGTTACGCTTTTTCCTGCAATAACCATATAACCCACGTTTGGCGGATGCTATGGTATGTCATGAGCAAGCTCAGGAAGCTGTGTCTTCTACCCATCGAAGCCAGAGAAGGGAACTAAAGGATAATTCTGCCAAATAGCTCAGTGTACATTTGGGGGTTTGATGCCCAGCCTGCCATGCCTGCCCTGTCCCCGGGGTGTATTGAGAGCACAATTGAGACTAGGCGTGGTGGATCATGCCTGTAATCCCAGCTTTAAGGAGGCTGTAAACAGGCGGATCACTACAAGTCTGATCTAGTAGTGAGACCCTGAACACCCTGTAAGACCTTTCCCTAAAAAGACAATTCTTCTGTAACCTCAAATAAGGGAGAGGGAATAACATAGCTGAGGAGTGCCAAGAGTAGGGGTACGGAGCTACAGTGCAGAATGGAGAAACGAGCTTCATTGGAATCATTTTTCTCAAAAGATAAAAAGAGCAATTCCTTGATCAAAACCATAAACACACACACACACGCGTGCGTGCACAGTAGGACTATATGAATTGAGGAAGAGGTAGACTTTAATTTTTAAGGAAATGTATAGAGAAGACAACATGTACACTAAAATGAAGAACTATTTACCATTTATGGGGTGGTCAATATCTTCTCTCTGAAACTCCTTTTGTGATTTGATCTTGAAGAGGAAAATCTGAACTACAAAATGAAGATGTTTCTTTGCTTCTCACAAAAATGTAATGTATGGGGTAGTCATTTTCAAGCATAGCTTAAAATATTGCATAATAATTGCATTAATTCTGTTTTATAGAAGCTGTTAAGAGTTACGCAGGCAGCTATTAGTCATGTACTTTTTCCTTACCCACTTTGAACAATTTGAGGAATAAATACAAGAAAATAATAGTATGATAGAAGGCAGATTACGAGTTCTGTTACTGATGAAAGCTGGAGCTGAATACAGGAAATATAGGTGCTGCACAATGGCTTGTGTCGTACTTTGCTTTCTAATTAGACAAATTTTCTTCCCAGTCATGGTATTGCTGGGTAGTTACAAGTCTCTCCTTCTTTAATTTAGAGTGAAGAAGCAGAGAAATATAGAAATCCCAAAAGACTATTTTAAAGAGAAAGAGAGAAGAAGAAATTTAATAGAATACTTCTTTTTCTTGAACTCAGCTCTCAGGAAAGTCATTCTTTCTTTCTTGGTGATCATGAGGGACTGTGAGAGAAGACAGGAGTATAATTCTAGCAGAAGCCTTTTCTCCTGAAAGTACTAACACAGATCATTTGATACAATAAACTAATAATTCAGAAAAAAGTTTGCCTAAAATTATACACTAAGAAACTGAGGCCAATAACCTCCAATCATTTTTCAAGATTAAAAAAATGAATATGATAAAGGACTTAGATTTGGCTCACATGGTCTGTTTCACCCTAGTCTCTAAAAATGCAATGGGTTTTCTACTTACACTCAGAGAGATCATTATACCTGCATGGTCCTAACTCCAGATTCCAAAATTTTCCTAGGTCTCAATTTAGAGTCCCTTCATTCCAGGTGCAGAGCATGCATGGTTGTAGGGAAAGCTATTGGTTCCATGTCTTTGTCATACTGAAAGATTATGAGAAAGCAACAGCCTTAGGGAAATTGTTTGCAAATGGACAAAAGCATTTGCCCTTCTTGAAAACTTTATCGAGCCACAGTACAACTGTGCACCAGGCACGCTTTCTTTGCAGGTGCTCTTCTTTGGCTCATAACCAGCTCGGCTTTTCACAGCCCTGAACTCTGACAGTCTCTCCTTGCAATACTTGTCACCTGCTAAATGGATGGCATCAGGGAGCGGAGCACAGGCCTGCCCAGAGCACCTTCTGAATGCAAGCACAGTGTCAGCCAGGCTTGCTGGCCTCTTCCTTTCTCTGCTCTTACAATAACTCAAGTTCCATTGCCTTCTGGGGGGATGAATGAGGCCACAATTTTTTTTAAACTTTTTTTAAGGGAATAAAAAATAGTAAAAAGCAACACATTAGAAATGATGCAGAGTTTTACTGAACAAGATGATAGGAATTCAACAATGCTTGTTATATTGCATAATTATTTTCAAATTAGCTGTTCAGATAGAAGCATCTAAAATTGGTCAAAAAAGTTAAGCGTTGACTTCCTTTTAATGGATCAAGAGAAATTAGCAGTACAATTATCCAAGCTATCATATATATATATATATATATATATATATATATATATATATATATATATATATATATATATATACTTTTTCCTTTGTTTTTGATTTCTTTTCTCCTTTCTATCATTCTAACTGTTCTTTACCTTTAAGCAGTTTCTTTCCCTCTTATAGTACCTATTGTTCCTTTCAGATTTTATTTACTCTTTCAGGTTCTTACAGGAGGGAGACAGCACCATGCTTACACATGTGGGTCTGATTTATTTCACTTACGAGTATGAGCTCTAGTTGAATCCAATTACCTATAAAAGCCTTTCATTTATCTTTTTATAGCTGAATAGTTCTTCGCTGTATAAAAATACCACATATTTTGTATTCATTCTTCCATTGGTGGGCATTAGGGTTGTTTCCAACATTTGGCTCTACCACGTTGAGCTGCTACACACATCGGTGCACACCAGGATAGTTCTTAAACAAGGAGGGAATCACGGAATAATTGCAACAAAACATAACTGTCACCCACAGAAGTGCATTGTTGTCTGCAACCTGCTTTACTCCTGGATGCCTTTTCCATCCTTCTGTGCTAGATTCATTTGTAAACTTAAGAGAGTGGGTCTCACTGTTCATTAAATATTGTCCGTGCTTCACCACATTTATGACTATGAACTCATGAACAAGTGGAGTGTGTACTCACACACACCAGGTTCTAGTTAGGGCAGCCGAGACGCAGTAGCCAAAGCATAGAAGATCCTTGTTGCCGTGGGTTTTACTTTCTAGTAGGAGACTGATAGTAAATTTCTTATAGTACTTACTGAATGGAGTCTTTAGAAAGTGGGATGTGCTACAAAGTAAAATCACAATGCCAGGGAGGAGAAGCTATTTTTTTAAATTTATTTTTTCAGTTTTTATTTATTGATACAGGGTCTTGCTACACAGCTTGGACTCATAGCGATCCTCCTATAATAGCCTCCTCAGTCCTGGGATTACGGGTGTGCACCACCATGCCTGGTTCAGGGCTGAGTCAGCGTGCGTGGGGTTCCGAGGCCAGCACAACATGTGCTGGGCACTGAGCGTGGGTCCTTGAGCTCTCCAGGAAGGCACTGAAACTACTGAACTGTTTCCTCAGCCCCCTTTCTTGAGAAGCTACTCTTAAAGGGATGGTTAATGTCATATTCATTAATAAATATGACATCTATGTTATTTTGAGGGTTTCTGTAAAAATTACCACAAGCTATGTGCTTACAAGGGAAAAAAGTTTAATTTGTTGCAGTTTTGGATCCAGAAGTCAGAAGCTGCCGTGTTGCCAGGCTTGTATTCCATCTGGCCTCATGAGAAGGACTGTTCTTTTCCTGTGTCAGCTTCTGTTGGCTCCCAGGACTCCCACATGTGTGGCTTTCTTTCTCCTGTCTTGATCCTCTGTTTCATAAGGTCTCCTTGCTCAGTGTATCTATCTCGTGTGTGTGTGTCTTGTAAAGTTTTATCTTTAAGTCGAGGGCATATCCAGGTATGCACAGGTGTTGTTACCTCATGACCTGAACTGGATTATATCTGTAAAAATCTTTTTCCAAATAACCACGTACTCACAGGTTCTGGAGCTTAAGATGCAGGTCTATCTTCTGGAGTATCACTGTTCAGCCCACTGCCCCCTCTGTATAAGGATGAGAAGGGAGTTGCTCAGCCAGCTGGTTATTTGAAAGAAGAGTGAACCAGGTAGGGAGACAGACCACACCTCATCTCGAAGGTGGAAGTGTTTTCAGAAAAATCAAAAGACAACAAATGGCAGGGCTCGCTGGAAAGCCAGAAGAGCAAGATCAGATGCCTGAGGGTGGGCAGCTTGTGACACAGAAAGTTACGGAGGGTGTAAGGACTTGGAAGTCAAGTGAAAAAAAACATAAGAAGGGAGAGGCAAGTCTGTCTTTAGTGCTGAAAAGTTAAGTACGACCCAGTTTGAGCAAGTAGTCAGGTGACCGTCATCCGACTGAAAATGAATTGAGTAGTCTCACAACCTCATAAAGGCAAATAGGTAACTATGAAAGGGGTATATTATGCTTTCACTTGACAACCTGAACTATTTACAAAACCCTCAACCTTTCACAAAGAACACTTCTGTGAGGACATCTCTATAGCAACTTCAAGCTCAACCTCAAAATGGTGTCACCCTTGTTATTGACCCTTGGACATGCTTGCTATTAATCCTGGTGGCCAAGAATTCCTATATCATATTACCTATGTAACTTTTTTCATGTTTGCCTTGATGTCTTAACCCCCTTGAATGTACTCATAGCTAATTATAGCTTATATATTTTTATCTTAGTGGTCTGCTAGCCCCAAATAAATTTACTCACCTTTACAGATTTTTTTTGACTCTATGTTATTTAGATAAACTTATATTAATTGAATAAAGTTAGTTTCATTAACTGGAAGAAATTAAAATCATATCCATTCTGCAAAGCAAAATTCAATGACACTTCTATGGAAGCTTCTCCAATTTTACCATTTCTGAAGTAGTATATTAAAATGTTTTAGCAAATATTTAGTGAAATTTATACCATTAAATTGGAAGTTATTTATAATCTTATTTCTCTTACTAGAATATAAACTTACAACTAGAATTTATTTTAGATTCATCTTGGTATCTCTTGGGGTATAATATAGTGCCAAGTACATGCAAAATCTGTCTTGGTAAATATTACTTGAGTGAATGAATGGACTTTAATTATAGTCTTGAAATAAGAGTCTCGTCATCTTCAGGAACAAAACACTAGTAAACTAAATTATTCTTCATTTTCCAATTTTCTTAGTATGTGACTTTGTTGGCAAGTCTACAATGTTATATTCCATACAAATCCTTAGAAAAATTTTTTAAAAAATCATCCAACTGTTCAATATAAAAGGAAAGCAGTTTTTTCCTTTTCCTTGCTCCTCTTGGGTTTTGTTTTAGTGAAGTCATATACCAAGTCTGTTCTCATCATTTTTAGTTCTGAGGAGATGCAATGGCACATTGCCTGGGATGTCAAGGTCACCCTAAAGTACAAAATTATGACAGGTTTGCTCATATTGTGTGTAACCGTAACAAGAAACATTTCTTATAGTACTATTATTTAGTTTTGTTCATGTGTAAAGGCAAAGAAGAATAGAAATGAAGTAACTGGACTGTTAGGCCAGATGAGATTGTCCTGAGGGCAGGACCAGGGATCCCTGCAGGCCAAGCTGAGAAGGGGAGGACTGTCTCCTGCAGGAGAAATGACAGCCAAGACAGAGGCAGTGACTCTCCAAGCAAAAAAAGAGCAAGCTGGCATATTCCCATGATACCGAGTTGTTCAATCATAAAATAGAAATTACTTTTGACCCTGTGTACTCAATTATTTTTGCTAAAGAAACTCAATGCTGTTTGTTGTGTTAATTTTCCTCTTCTGTCAGAATAGAAACTCTTCTTGGTCGCTGCAGTTTTTTTACTCCCTTGCCCATGTTTGTTCTATTATCTCACAGGAATACAGACAAGTTGGCACGTGTGTTCTCTCCTGTGTTGACATTAAGCGATATCTTAATAGTGTCATCAGTCAAAGCTGCCTCTACCTTGGGCAATGGTTGGTGAATAAGGGTCCCTTTGTTTTGGGTTGCTGGCACTTTATTTATATATTGTGCTAGACTGTTTACTGTCAGCTTTGTTATCTCTACTCCCACACCTAAGTGCTCTTCCCTACACAGGTAGAGCTGGGCTCATGTCTCAGAATCTTTCTTTAATGTTCCAATATTATGTTTGATAATAACAATGGACAGAGGAACAGAAACTGATTCTGCAGATTGTCTACCAGTTCCGGCAGCTTCTATGTCTCTCTCAGGTGGACACAGTAGGTTCTCAGACTCTCTTACAAGCTGTCTTTGTCCCAAGGTTGTTGCAACTTCTCAGACATCCCAATGAGTGCCAGTGTCTGCCTTCAGCAGGGCCATGGGAGCAAGCCTTGAGTGCTTGAGTTTCTCTCCTCCCAGGGCAGCTTTCCAACCATGTCACCTCCATTAGCTCCTGCAATCATGTATGCTGTATTATCCCTATTTCTATCTCAAGCTCCTTCTCTTCCATAATACTGTCTCTGACCTACTCTTCATTGCCAAAAACATAGACTGATATATTCATTCCATAACATGTGTTTTTAGTAGCTAGGAGATATCCTATGCTGGGCTTGCTCAGCTCTGGAATTACAGAGATAAAAATCAGAGTCTTGCCCTGAAAAATCTGAATGTCTAGTGAGAAAACTGAAAATATAAGGTGTACATAGGAAGTTTCCCTAATGCAGATTGTAGAGGTCAGAAAATGTCACTTAAGAAGAGGCAAAATTTAAACTAAAAACTTTCCATTTCAATTTCTACTTACTCTATCCACAGCAGAAAGTTGTCAAAATTTCCAAGATCAAAAATATTCTGAATTAATTTTCTGAATTCAGCTTGCTTAGTGTCACTTAAATAAGTGCACATGCAAGTATAGTAATTGCACCTTTCCTAAAATTTCTGACAACAGAAACACCCGGGCATGTAATCTTTATCTTTGCACACCCAGTTTTAGGGAATTTCTGCACACAGTGCCTTGATCTGTGTCTTTGCCTTGTTCTGTTTCCACCCAAGGAAGCCCTGAGCATGGTCGCTCCAAGGTTCCCACGGTGCTGGAGCTCCTCTGCCTTGGAGTGTCCACATCGGCATAGATCCACACCACACTCAGCACACTGCCTTGTCAGCTCATTTATAAAGATCATAAATAACAATGGTCCAAGGAACGATCCCCGAGGAACCCCCATAATGACATCCATTAAATCTGACATGACACTGTTTAATAACACAAGTGGTGTATGCCCTCTTAAGTAGCTAGCACACCAATTAATTAAGGATGATGCCATACCTAGTCTGTTCCATTTATCCAGCAAAGAAGTCTGCGCTACCAATTAAAAAATAAAATGATGTTTGAAGCAATGTGATGTTATTTATCGGAGGGAAGATCTCTTTTTGACTGAAGCCACAGCTCTGATATGACAGTGGGCACACACCCTCTCCTCTCTGTGAACTAAGGATGCATCTTAGATTTTACCCTGGAAAGAAAGTCATGGTTTTAACTTGGGTGTGACCCTGGACACCATAACTAGGATCACTGCAGGGAAGGTACACTTAGAAATAATTGCAGCAGATGAAGCTTTGAAGTAATAATCTTGTACACTTAAGTAGTTAATAGGACAATCTACCACATTGGCACTTCACAAAAAGCCATTTCCGCGTTGGCTTCTCTTGCTAGTGTAGTCTTAGTTGAGTAACTGTACATAATTGCTGGTAAATGAATAAAGGGAAGAAAAAACAAAAATGGCATTGTCTTTCTGTACTGAGGAAAAGGGAGGCAGAAAGGAGGAAGTAATGTTTATGTTCCTAAACAGGAAGCTGGACAGTAAAAAGTAAAGGTCCTCTTATCTTGGAAGCTGTGGGAAAGACAGGGAGGAAGGCAGGAGCCTTTTGGCATCTCTGGCCACCTGAGATAATGACGAGAGTAATGCTACATGATTGTACTTAATGATGTTAAATCAATTTATGATGCTGGTGATGAGCCTTAACTTGAATAAATATTATTCCTCTATTAAGGGGAAGACAGAAAAGAAGAGTAAAGAGATGAGAAAGGAAAAGGGCAAAGGAAGGCAAAGAATGAAGGAGAAAACAAGCCAGAGAAAGACAAAAGGACAGGCCAATTTAGCACCTTCCTTGTCATCCTGAACAATTGTCATTAAAATGCACTTTCTGTTTCTATAGCCACAGGATGGATATGGTAAGGAAGATACTTTTCCAAGAAAGAATGAGATTTTATTATGCTTCTTAAAAAAAAATAAGGGAAAAAGATGAGTGTTTTTTTTCGTTTCAGGAAACAGGGTCAGACAAAAGCTCAGAAAGGCTGTGGCACAAACATGGTCAAATTGCTCTCCCTTGTGTGGAAAAGGCCAACTGAACAAATGACTCTTAGCCCCACAGGTCCCTTCAAGCCTGGTCAGAGTAAATCCCTTTTCTAATATCAGAAACCCTCCCATCCTTCCACACAGCTGCAGCAGCCTCTGCAGTGGGGGAGGAGACTCTGGTGGGTGCTTGACATTTCAAAGCTGCTTATTTCCTCAAAAATTTCAGCCTTTACAAATAGAAGAGTCATAAGTTTTCTATAATTACTATCTGGGGCAAGTGTGAATTGGCTGTAGATTGCAGAACAGCTTCTGCCGGATTCGGTTGATATGACAGGAGTTTGAGAAAGTAATGAGAGGGACACTTGGGTGAAAGCATTCTCCATTTAGAATTTCAAAAGGTTTATAACCTTAATTGTATAATTAGGGACCTCACCCACAATTAAGAGTGCACTCAATTATCAAACCACGCTAGAAAATTAAGGATAGCTATCTTAAATGCCCCCTTAAAGGGAAACTGAGGTACACAGAGATTGGAGTGAGATGTCTCTATAAAGTGTTGTGAAATTCAAGAGCTTGGTGATTGACTGCCTGTGATAATTCAGAATTTGCAGGAATACTAAATGCCCATCAGATGGCTACATATTGGAGGTGGCGTGGTCAATAGAATTACTAAATCTGCGTGGCCTGGACAGATGGAATCACACCCCTAGAAATAGGGCCCAGAAACGTGTGTTTTAACAAATCAAACTCTGGCTGGTTCTGAGGCTCACACAAGGCTGAGCGGTTGCAGATCTCATTGAACATACTATTTATTTACTCTCTCCCTTTCTTTTTTTCACTCTCATGACATTTTGCTTTGTGCAGGTTGCTAGTTTAATCATGTAACCACTCACACTTGAAATTTCACCCAGTATGTGGTAACCTCATGGCATGCCTTTCTTCAAGAAACTGGTCTTTATTTCTTACACATTTTTCAGCTTTTTTTTTATGAGTTTATTACAATTGTTAAGTTTTAGATGGTTCCAGATAGCTAGAAAATCCTTGCGTACTCACTGGCATGTAGCTGTTCCTTTTCCCAACCCCATTTTCAACCTGATTAGTTCTGCTGTACCCTACTGTATGTTCAGTAGTGAGTTCAGTGTTAGCCTTCCCCAGACTTAGAGATTCCTACTGTTAAGCTGCTTCTGTGTCCTTAATACACTTCATTCCAACAGTGTTTTCTTTACCAGATAACAAGCCCACTCTCTCACTCTTTAATTCAGAATACCCGGATGTGATTGCCAAGCACAGCACTGGGAAGCAGCCTCCACCCCTGCCGTCTTCCTCCTACTCAGCTCCCCTCTCCTGAGGCACACTCTGCATCGTCGATCACTTTCCTCTGTGGCCCCATAATCTCCTATTATGCACTACTGGGCTATATTGAATTATTTTGCTGAATTCACAACCTACAATATTTAAATGGCAATGGAATACCCATCGCTGACAAAACTAAACAGAAAAGGGGATACAAATGAAGGACCATTTTGTATTTGTATATACAAAATAGGATAGATATAAAGCTACTTTCTCTTAATTCAGTAATAAGAAAGATTTGTACTAGTAGTATTTGGACAGAATACGATGTCTGCATCTTGTACTATGAATAACCACTACGAAGACAACAATTTGTATGTATTAATTATTGTAATTGTCCTACTAACCTGTCTTGAAATTGTCGCATTGCTATTTGTTTCTCAATAAAATTAATAAAGAAAAAAACAAGTAAATACCCATCTTTGCCAATCCTTGGCTGCATTTCCTTTTCTTTTTCTTTACCTTCCTCCTATGCCAGTGTCTCCCTAAAGGTCTCATTTTAATTGTTTACTCCAGGTCCCCTGAGTCAATTGCACAGATGTCCTCTGTGGCTGAACGGTGGGATGCAAAGATCACCCTGAGGCCTGGGTGGTGCGAGACCATTTGCTGGGAGGTCTGTGACCTTGCTTTGCCATTGGCAGGGTCACCGTGCTGCAGGAAGTCCCTCTGTAGAGATTTACTTTTGTAGACTTGCAAAGATTCACTCTGTAGACTGAAATTGTCCCTGCTCAATAGACATTGATTGTGAACGTTGATTCCCAGAGGCCGCCCCAGCAGAGAAGCCCCACGCTGAGCAAAGCACTTCCTGCTGGGCAGGCGTGTTGCTTGCTATGCTATCTGATCAGTTTCATTTCTTTTTTTTCTTATTTTTTATTTTACAGAAGCAAATCCCTACCCTTGTAAGGCTGCTTTTAAATTTCTCTGTCCATTGCAACTTTATCACTTGTTCCACCTTCGTCAGTTTTACATGTAAAACTGAACATTTTGCTCTTTTATTTCCCATTCCATTTTCACAGGGACAGTGGTCTTTTTCTTTCATCGTTCCTGTTAGGAAAATATCAAATGGTATATGTTTGCATTCTCTGTTTTTTGTACTCTTTGAGGAAATTGGTTCTAGAGGAAGAGGAATGTTTTGCTGAGCAGAGGGAAGACAAGTTGTGTGAGAGAAGTCCTGACAAGGTTGAACTGCTTAATAGGAAAAAAGAAGCGAAATGAAGTGGGAGATAGCCTGAAGGCACAGGGACCCAGGGGAGAGAAGAAGTCATAGTGAAAGAGGGGGAGGGAAAGAAGGGTTTCCGCTGGAGAAGGAAGGAACATTTGAAAACAGAGACAGGATCTTTAAGGGAATGAGAGGTGGTTAAGGAAAGCACCGAGAAAATCTTACAATTGGATGCAAAACGGATGTTTTTGAGACTGAACATGGTGGTACATGCCTGTGATCCCAGCACTTGGGAGGCTGAAAACAGGAGGATCACTATGAATCCAATCTGGGTAGTGAGACCCTGTAGAACCTGTACTAAATATGTTAAAAAAAAGAAAATAAAAGAAAAGAAAGAAATAGATGATTAGTACTCCATTTTTACTAAGTAAAATTTTCAGTAAGTAAATTGAAATGCCTTTTAGTGCTTTTCAATTTCATAAATACATTTCTGAATGCAAATATTGAAATTTGCATCAACCTTATTCAAGTTTAATGCTTGAAGTTTGTTTTTTTTCATGGGAAATATATAGAAAAAAACATACAAAGAGAGTAAGGGATAGAACACAGAAGTGCTTACAGGGAATTCTTTATTCTTTTACCTTTCTGAAGTCTTTTCAAGAAAATCTCTTGTGCCTAGGCCACACATGAGTTTGGAGACCTAGTATACATAAAATTGCAAGCACAAACCAAGTAATTGCAGGTTCCTGACTGCTTTCAGACAACTTGACACCTTGTTTTCTCTGTGAGTGTTGAGACACTGGACTTGTGCAAGCAACATTAGTCCCACAGAAGCCAGTTCACAAGTGGGCAGCTTCCAATATATGTTAATGTTGATAAGAAGCTTTGATTTTACAATCCTCTGGCAACTGGAATAAGAAAAATATTACTGAAATACATCAAGTAGTGCAGTGAACATATTAAACTTTGGAAACAGGATAAGTGAGAATATTTATCTTCACTGCAATTTTGTAATATGTTTATTATTTTGGCAAAATTTTTATTTCTAAATATCAGAATTATAGATGTAAAAGTAAGTTGCTATTGAACCTTAACGTAGTCCCTGACCAACGATGGTGACATACATAGAGTCTGATAATTCTTGGGCAAGTTATGATACAAAACATTTCAGAAATGTAGGTGATAATTTATGGCCACTGTGGACTGACTCCTTGGATTACATAGATTATAATTAGGCTTTACTTGGGTCTAATATTTTGATGTTTGCCTGGATTGAATTTCTAGCTCTTGAATATTATTTATCCTTATAAGGCTATTAAAATAAATTGTCTTTCGGTTTGAACTTCTTGTTGAAAGGACTCTTTATGACACTTCTTTAACCCTCTTTCGCTTTTCTCCACTATTTGTAATCAGTTCAGCCCTGGTGCAGTCAGTGGCAGGACATACTCCTTATTAGTCACCACCCCTCATTAATCGATGAGTCAAAAGACTGGGCTTCAGGCCCCAAGTTATCTCGATGAAAAGGAAAACAATTACATCATATACAAAGCTTAAGCATTGCTAGAATTATGTGCACTATGCGCAGAAGAAAGGGAGCATGTTTTAAATTTATTTTTTTTTAGACCTGAAAGTTGTGTGTGTTTTGGCTCTGTTGCTTCAGCTCACTAAGTAACCTTGTCGAAGTCATTTAACCTCTTAGCATTTTGTTTTCTCATCTGTAAAATGAGGATAATTATCCTTACCTACCTCATCGGGATGTGTTCAGATTAACTAATTAAAGATTAGAAACTGCTACAAATATGCTCTGTATTGAGGAAAACTGAAGCATTTTCAGTGCCTTTGGGTAAAAACACTACTTAGCAGCGACGACTCTCAGCAGTGTCTGCTAGTCTGAGAAGCTGCCAGTGCCTTCCCTGAGGAAAGGTGACTGGCCCAGGGACCTGCCCCTTCCTTGTTGTTTTGTTAGGGAAGGAGCACCAGGGCCGCCTGTATCCCAGGGAAAGCTGGGATCAATGACACATTTCCTAACTCTGACACACTTGCAGAGCTGACAAGTGATAGCAAGATATGCCTCTTCAAGCCAAGGAAACCATCTCTAACTATCTATTCAGAATGCAAAAATCCCTCTGGGATGGAGTCATTATGACTGCAGCTTGTAATACGTCCTTTTGCAAAACGAATCCAGCCAAGAATTGTCTTTGCAGGTTAAGAAAGACTTGTTTACCACTTCAGACTTTACCTTTTGCCTGGCAGACACATGGTCTCTGGGATATTCAACAACAATGGTTACACAGGTTCTTTTAATAGAATTCCTACCTAGATGAATTCCCTCACAGTGGACTTAATTGTCTCCTTTGCATCATTTCTCAATATGGAGTCTCTTGGCAGTGGAAAATGGGAAACATTTCTCAAGGCTTTACTGGGCTCTTTTATGGTCTTAAGGATGTGCCTTTCTTCCCCCATTTCCATTTCTTTCTCTTCCTTGGTCCTCCTGACTAATATTTCTCCAGTTTATGTAGGTACCTACATCGTCATAAAAAACAAACCTTTTTGTTTTAATCCTTTGCTTAAAAACCAAAGGTCTTTAAGAATAAGTTTTTGAGAATCAAGTGCTTCTTCTTTGGTACCTTTTAATTTTATGGACAGCAGCTAAGCTGTTCAGGTTCAGGATAGCAGCTGAGGTCTCTTCCACACAACGGCAATCGACCTTCCAACACCAGTGCTCACAGCTCCAGAACATTCCATTGTGGAAACAGGTTCACACCACTAATAGTGCTTGCTTTGTCTGGAACAATTTTTCCTCCTAAGGTAAATGCTGTAAGTTCATGAAAAATTTGTGTAAATGTCAGGTTTTCTGTGAAATGGATCATAATCATTTTTACCCTTTGAAAATACTCACTTTTACTTAAAAAAATAAGTATAGTAAATCTTTACTGGAGAGTCTAGGACCATCCTGCATTTCCTTTGCTGTTACCGCTGCTGCTGTTGCTGTTATATTCATTGATAATGTCAGGAATAACTCACTAAGCGGGTTTGTTATTAGGATAAAATTAAATGAGACAATGCTTGTGAAAATATAACATGAAATGCTGTAGAAGTATAAATTATTATCAAAGTTCTTATCAATTTGCAGTGTGGTTAGCTGTATAAATACCTGCTCATTTTAAAACTTGTATCTCTTATGTTATCCCAGCATGTGCAAACATTTTTTGGATTAAAAGCATTGGTTGAAAATGCAAGAGAAGGTAAACAAGCACAACAATGTAAGATTTCTACATCCATTGCCAACTGAATGGAGATTCTTTCCTGCCCTTTCTTACTCTCTGTGTCCATTCACCAAAGGAAATACGTCAAGCCCTGTATGGTAGAAAAGGAATATTGTGCCAAGTCATTAAAAAATGCACACTTCCTATTGCTGTATACCCAGAATAAAGAACATTTCTGAAAAAGGTTTATATTGTAACTCTTGAGATTTTAATGACAATGATTTTTGTGATTCTCTGGTTTGGAGGATTAATTAACCTATAAAAATTACTTGATCAAAACTGTTCCTATTGATGGAAAAATAAATATTCAGTCATCATCAAATATAGTCAGCTGAACATGTCTCAACAATGTGGTGAAAAGATTGTGTAGTGTCTTAGGAGAATTGTTGAACTTGTTCCAATTACTAGTAGGCAATAAAAAAAAAAAAGTTTTCTTGGCAACTGTACTTTTCAAATTGCCAGAAAGGCTAAGGAAAATGAGACCCAGACAGAAACTTTTCTCTTTTTTTCGCTAGCTTCTGCTCACCAGCTTAGGTTGAATCACAGCACATAGCACTTCAAATCCGAGGTGATGGCAATGGAAAAATAATTACAAAATTCCATATAGATGATTGTTTTTTTTTACTGTTTTGCTTTTGTGATTTGCCATGTTTGAGTCCTTTTATAGGTTAACATATAATATATATCTTTAACATAAATGTTTACAACAGACTTTGAAACAATGGGTATTTATTCAAAGCAACATAGAACTGATAGATGCAGTTCATGAAACAGAATGGTCAAGGCAAAAAGTTACTTGAAAATGAATGTTTAAAACTTAAAGAGTTATATTTTCCATAATCCAAAATGTTACTGAGTTCACCATTTGTAGGGCTACTGACAAAGCATTTTTTCAAGATGGGAGGGTAATTTAAACTTTTCATTAAAAGCCTTTTCAATCTCCACTGAATAAAGCCAGCTGTTCTTTTCACTTTCTCTTCTATAGCAGCACATCATAAACACTTAGACCAGAGCTCAGGATGACACCAAAACTGCTTACCCACCACTGCCTCCTTCCTGGAAGCCTCGCGGAGCACAGGAGCTGGCAGAAGATGGATGGGGGTAGGGCGGGAGAGAGGCGACAGAGTGAGGAAGAGAGGAAGAGAGTCCTCCTCAGGCGTCCGCCCCTCCCTTGGCCTGTAGGAGGTCACCACCAGTGAGTAACAAATGGCAGTACTGCAGGGACAAGGAAAAATCATGCTGTGCAGAGCGAAGCAGTTGCTCTGAGATGCTTCCTTGTCCCATTCTAGCATCCTATCACTATCGGCTAAATCTAGAGTTCAAGCTTAAAACTCCTAAAAATGGCAGCAAGAAGCCAGGCACTGTCCAATGTTGTATCTTCTCCACATTCCTGTAGTTCGCTCCTTTTCTTTTCTATGATTTCTTCCCTGCTTGACTTTCTAAAAAAAAATAAATCTTCAAGAATCTATCACTGTCCCTTAAAGGACTCTATCCTTGGCAAGCCTGCAACTAGCATCTCTGAGGATGTGACTCCAAAATTTTTCATTCTCTTATCCTGATTTTTCCTTTACACTTATACCTTATGCATTCTCTCTTTGTAATCTTTCTTCAATGTCTCCTCCATCTGATCCACCTAACTCTCTCCTGTTAGAAATAATCTCTCTGAAGCACATCTCAGATAATGTCACCTACCAGCTCAAAACCTCAATGTCTCTCGTTGCTTTACCATCTCTAAAAAGAGCATCTGGGTGGTTCATGCTTTGCCTCCCACCTTTGCCCTACGATCTTTCTATCCCCCTGCCTTGTACTTTTTGATGCTACAGTACTGCCATCCAGTACAAATGTAAACCAAACACATAAATTTAAATTATTTAATAGCTACCTTTAAAGATGAAAATAAACAGGAGGACTTACATATAATATATTGCATTTTATTTATTTATATATATGTATGTATATATATATGTTAAATTTAAATTTTATTTGTATTTTGTTTAAATATCTTAACAAATAAGTGATACCAACCAGATGTCAAAATAGAAATTATTAGTTATGTACATTCGTGTTAGCCTGCTTCCAAGAGGACCCTCATTAGTGATTGTGAATACTCACACCCTTGTGTGATCTCTTATACATTATCAGGATCAGTTGGTGTGACCAATGGAGTACGCGGATGACATGTAACTTCTTAAGGTAGATTATAAAGACCTGAGATATCTGCCTTTCTTCCTCATTACATCATTTATTTTGGGAAGTCGGCTGCCAGGCCCTGACAAGAGATAGCAAGGCCTGCTTAGAGGTCCACATAGAGAGGGCTCTGAGGCTTTGTGCCAACAACTGGGGAGGGGAACTGAGATCTCTTTCTAAAGGATGCATATCTGATCCCGTTGTGGAGAAAGCTGTCTATCACGGTCAAGCTTCAGAGGAAACAACCCAGGTGGGTAGCTTTACGGCAAGTTCATGAGAGTCTGAATCAGAACAGCACAGCCAGCCAGCACCCATATTCCTGGCTCTCAGAAACTATGCAGATAATAGGTGTTTGTTGTCTTAAGATCCAAATATTTGAAATAACTTGTTACATGACAATTTTAAACTAGTGTTTATTCAGGTACTTGGCAGCAGGCTACTGTTTTTATAAACACCCAAAGTAAGGGAGTGGTTTTAGAACCAGGCAGTGGGTGGGAGCTGAGAGAATCCTAAAATGTGTTTTCAGAAATATGATACCCTTTGAAGAGCTGTGAACGAAAAATTAAGGAAGAGCATGGAAAACTTCATTATGCAATGACAATTTTAGAAAGTTGTTGACTATAGCAAAAGGAAAGTAGATTATGTTCTTGATAAACTAGGGGATTCAGCTGAGGTCTGCAGGGAGTCGAAGAAATTTTTTGGAGACCAACTGGTCTTTTCTTGCTCTTTACAGTGACAAAGGAGACAAACTAAGGAAACGGCTTTCAAAGAGGAAGGATCCAGAACTCGATAGTTTGGCCAACTCTTAGCCTTTTTAAGGTGAATGATATCAAAATTAAGATAAGTTTAATGAGCAAAGACCAAATGCAGAACATTGCTAGGAAAACATGATTCAAACATGAAGTAGCAGGTGGGACTGTAAAGTTTATTGATAAGAACTTAGGAAAATGATATTTACTGTCTCACAGTGCTGTACATTTTAGCAAAACAAAAGCCCATCTGAAAGGCATAAGGGCAGACCTCACAGAAGCTCTTTGTTGTTGTCGTTGTTGTTTTATTTTGGTTTGGTTTTACAGTACCAGGGATTGGACTCAGGACCTTGCACTTGCCAGGCAAGTGCTTATTCTACTGAGCTATCTCCCCTGCCCTACAGAACCTCTTAACTACACAGCAACTTAAACTTCTACACTCTGAATAGCATTTTCCCTTAGTCACCTCAGGGGAAGGATGCAAAGGAAGACTTCCAAAAGAAATGGCAGGTGTGTCTCTGTCTAATGGAATGAGCACCATGGGAGATCCACTAAGCCTTAAGGTGAACTGCACCGCTGGAAACAGTCACTATGGGTGAGAGGGTACAGAGACAGTGAGTAGAAAAAGAGACCTCACTTCCAGAATTCTGTAGGCATGGAAGAGGTGGCAAAAGCCACAGTGCTGAAAACAAAGGCTACTTTCTTTGAAAAGGGAAGAATGAGTCAGAGGGTGGCACCAAGAGTGCGGGGAGCTGAAGCAAAGCCACAGAGAATTATGCCTCTGAAGGATGAGATTAAATCAAGGACTTTTCATCAGATGCTTGGCTCCATTTCAGAACTGTAGCTAGTGACTCATTTGTGCTTCTCATCTTCTGTTTTAAACAGGAGAAGGGTCCTCTTACATTCTTCCCAACATAGAAAGTTGTATATGTCAAGGACACATAATTTGTATCTGTACTTCAGAGGTATTCCAAGAAATCTACTGAAGGATTTCCACCTCCATCTAGATCTGATCTAGCTGTGACAAGTTCTGGGCTTCAAGCTGGAACTGTGCTGGGAGAGATTCCTTCAGAAGCTTCAGGAGAGAATGAATGTACTTTGAATATTGGGAGACTGAAACTAATTTAAGGATAAAGGAGGGGAATATGGCTAGCATATGCCCAGGGTGATATTCCCATTTTAGGAAGTGCAGTCAGCATCTGCCCTGAGTATTGCCCAGATATGAGGGAGAATTTGTAATGGATAATATAAAACAAGATGGCGGGTCTGATTTTGGAGATTATGTAAAAAAAAAAATCCTATGGCTTCCTTCTTGGATTTCCTCTTAGTTCACTTACCTGGTTGACAAAACCGTCATCATATTGTGAAATTTCTGATCAATAGGGACAGGGATACATCAGTAAGCTATACTTCCAAACCACAGTAGTAGAGATAATAACTTCTGGTCTTAAACCACAAAACTTTCAAGGTAATTTGTTATGGAGCATCAGATCACTAAAACATTTATATTTTTTAAAATATTATGAATGTTAAATCTAGTGCATATTTTATACTTAAGACACATTTCAGTTTTTTGGGGGGGATTTTAGGGAAGGGTCTACAGGGTGTTTAGGGTCTCACTACTAGATCAGACTCATAGAGATCCACCTGCTTACAGCCTACCAAGAGCTGGGATCACAGGTGCATGCCACCATGCCCAGTCTCAATTGCTGTCTCAGCACACCCAGGGGCAGGGCTGGTACGGCAAACCCCGAGGATTGAACCCTGGCCCCTGTGTCTACTTACAGGCACTTTAATTTGCTGAGCTGTTTGGCTGGCCCTTACATTTCAATTTGTATTTATCTTTATCTAAGTTGTTCAATAACCATATCTGACCAATGACTACCCTATTAGATATCATAGCCCAGAAAAAAAGTAAGTGGCTCTGCATGTGTTTTCCCAAACCTCTGAAATTTCAAATGTTGATTACTTGTTTTTCCTGTGCTTAAAATATGCTCTTTTTCTCCTCCATATAGTGGCAATTTCTTCATCTTTCAAAATCCTACCCTATTATTTTTTCTGTCACACCTTTTCCTGCCCAACAAATCAAAATTAATTATCACTTTTTCACCTGTCTCTTTGCATCATTCATATAATTGGTTGCATGTGTCTCTTTTCCTTGATTATGGTGATCTTCAGGGCAAGATTTCTGCATAAATTTGAGAAATTGTATGTCTTCACTTATTATTTAAGATGATGCTCAATTATGTTTGTGGAGCCATAGATGGTAGAAAATAGAGCCACTTGATGATGGTTATAGGGAGCAGTACATTTCATTTTGTGAAAAACTGATCTGAAAGATCCATAAGAGTAGTCATTATTCAACGAAGTATGTGGTAGAGATATAGTCCCTCCACGAGGCCTGCCAAAATCACAGAGCATGCATTACTTTCCCATATGATTGTGTACAGATTTGTGAGGGAGAACACAAATGACTGAGTAGAAACATTTGTCATTAGGAATTGAATAGTGCTTTTGTGAAGAAAGTCCCATTTGAGATGCCCTTTCTCAGTGCCAAGGAAGTGGTCCTGTTACAGTTGAGTGGGCCAAAGAGAATCCAACTTCTTGTGTATCACAAGGAAAGAATTCCCAAGTGTAGACCTCATAATATCTTGAAGTTTTGTTAATGATTGAGAGACAGTAGCAGGAACAGGCAGAAAGGCAGGGGACTTAGGTAGCTGCTGATGACTGGAGGGAGAGGAGATTACCCTTAAGATCTCATGCAGGTAGGTTTTGTCTAATCCAGGATGATCCCAGAAGAAACAGAAGACCCCAAAGATACTATATTATAACATGGATCAAGAACCACATGTGTGGGTAGTGAGTATGTTCACAGAAAACTATATTATTTATCTGGTACCAGAGTGACTATTTTCTTTTTAGAAAATAAACTCGAGGCCATGTCCTGTTTACCAGTGTAAAAGTTTGTCATCCTTTGTCTTCTAGTGTCTCAGGCAGATTGGGCTTTATTCTGGAGAGGTGACGTTTGCCATTTTTTGTCACTGAATGGCAAAGAAGTTGTTAACTGAGTTGTGAGATCTTATGGTAGGTAATATTTTCCTGAAAGAAAGATTAGTTATCTTTCTCAGCGGAGCTCTAGTCTTTGTTCTACCTTGGACATCACCTCTTGACCTCCGACGGACTTTTCAGTCTTCTGATACAGACTGTTTGGCCTCCTGATACAGACTGCCATGGGACACTCCTTGGAGCGCCAGCTGTCTTCCTGGACCCTTGGGTTCCCAGTGTGCACATGGACCTCTTGTACTCTTCTGCAGCTGAATCAACGTGTGGCCACAATAAACTAACCTAAATTCTCCTGTGTTTGTACATCTATTTCTCTAAAGGACACTGACTGATCCCCAAGGATCCTGTGGAGTAATTCTGCTGCCCTGGTGTGGGAGCCTTGCTATCTTGGGCACCGTCACTGCTGACTGTCTGGACCTTCTTCCCTGGACACCATGCCTAGGAATGACCTCATCCTTGTCTGGGAATGAGGCCATCTTTTCTCCAATGCCAAAAGTCTTCTCCCATGTTCTGACAGCTCCAGTAGAAGCCAGGTGGTTTTGAAGGGCATTCCTTTGCCTGTGGCCCTGTTTGCTTGAACTCGGAGCACCCTGACTTGCTCCCATCACTCTTTGGATTACCTCAGCTCCCCTTAGAGCTGTGGGCTGAATCATGAGCCTGATCAAACAGGCAGAGCATGGCTTTATCCTGACCCTTTCTTTATACAGTTCCCATTTTCCTCTGCTTCATCATGGTTTCTGGACACTGGAGAAGCTTCACTGACCAGTTGGCTTATTTCAATGAGTGGGCCCCGTTGGAGTTCTTGCAGCCTTTTCCTATAATGCCTGGAGCTGACTGACTGACTGGTAAGCACTGCCCTAGGATGAACCACCCTTTTCTAGATTTAGAGTCTAAATTAGTGCATTTATGAGAGCTTCATTATGTCAAAGAGGAAAAGCAACTGGGCTTCAGTGGGGCCCTGAACTCTTTGAGTTCAGAGGGTTGGGCATCCCTTGTTGCACACCAGCTAAATTATCCTTGATATATAACTTTTGCCTGTTTTTTTTTTTTTTTTTCTTTTTTGTCTCCTGTGTTATAATTCCACGTAGGTCCTTCTTGAGATGCAAATAGCCTCAACAGTTAGCTGTTTATCAGAGGGTGAAACTGCAAAGCTTCATCACTGACCTGCTCTGCAGCCTTTATAATCCTCTTCCTTTCTACTTCTGTGAACAGGAAGTAAACATCTTGAACTAGACATCTCACCAGACCAAATGAAAGGCCACTGTGAGACCATGTAAACTGGTAGACTTTTGGGATCCTCAGAGCATCTACCAATTTTTCCTTGTGCTGCTTAATACTTGTAGCTGAAAAGGGCTCTACCATTTGGGCCCTACCTTTGATGCCTGCACTTCTCAGAGGGACAGAACCATGGGTTTAGATGCTGAGTTTGCTTAGTTCAAGGCCGTAGGGTAAGGAGACCCAGACCTCGTATGGGGTTGAATGAAGAAATGGCTTCTATCTCCGGAGGGTACTTCCTGGGCAGGCTGCTAAGGAGGTAGTGCATAGGAAGGAGGAGTTGACTGGAGGGAATTCTCAGCATCAGCTCCTGAGACATAGTGATGTCTTGGGGCCAGATCAGGCCTCTGTTGGTGGGATTTGAAGGCTTTAATACGAGGCACGCCAGTCCATTTGTCTTGTTTCTTATAGCAGAAATAGACTTGAAATATGGCCTCGCATTTTAGGCTGCCAAGAGGTGGCCATGTCCCATTTTCTCCAAGTGAAGACATAGGTCATTTGTTACTGCACAGGCTTATACGGCACTCTCTTCAAAGGCTCTTAGTGCGGAACTTGCTCCAGTGGTTATAAAGATAGCCAAGCAGGGAAAAGTTGTTCTCATCAGAAGACAGGAAGAATGAAAATGAAGGCCTAGGGTTTTAACAGTCATACTAAGCCTTTAGTTCTCCTACCAAGAGTTTGACCTAGATAGACTGAACTCCTTTTCAGTACCCCAAGAGTTTAGGGGTACTGAAATCTTTAAAGTGATCTTTAAAGAAATCTTTAAAGTGATCAGTAGGCTGAGTTCCTTGGGACTGGACATTTCTAGCCCTGAAAGGTACCTTTGCTACTTCCTTGGGTCCTTTGGATTTCAACTATACATACAGTTCATCCCCTAGGTGAAGCCCTCTTAAATGGGATGTCTCTTAGACTGTACATCCCTTGGCCAATTAAGAAGGGAATGAAATTCATCTCTAGAGAAAACTCAATTTGTTAAATCAAGCCTCAAAGCATAATTGTGTGGTGACAAAATTTCAAAATAGAATTCAGGCACTATATACCCTTTTAAACAGTATACTAATCTTAAAGCCACATTTACCACAATGAAAGTAAAACTGAGTGAAAAAGTGAGCAAACCAGTATCAGCAGGCTACCTTATGAAGCAGTAGCTGGAGGTGGGTTTTAGGACCCAGATCATGGGAGTAAGCTCGGGCTGGCTCTGGCCCTCATTCTCTTGAATAGCAGCAGTGGTGGGAGGTTTAAAAGAAACAATTTTCCTCTTCCAGTATGTGTGTGGGGAGCATTGTACTTCTTTTTTAGGGAGGTAAGGTGTAGCAGAAATTGAACTCAGGACCTTGTGCTCGCCAGACAGGTACTGTGCCACTGGGATGTACCCTGGGCCTGACATTGCACTTTGTAACCTTGTTCTATTCTGTTATCCAGATCCAACAAGTAACTCAGAGGAACACTCTGATACATGAAAACCTGAAGAGGAGAGGGGACAGGAAGAAGAGAAAGAAAATTACTAAAACCTATGGAAAGGAAGCCCTTGATAAGAGTTTGTGACTTATAGGGGTGTACAAACATCCTTGGTGCCAAACAAAGAGCTCCCCAAGTTCAGGGCAAGCTTCCAAGTACTCCACAGAGGAAAGCAGCAATTCAGGTGGGCCAGGTCTCCATCTTCTCGCCCTGCTGTGGGCAGTCAGGTCAAAACATTTGCTTATAGGAAGCCTCCTCCCCTGCCCCAGCAGCCTTTTACCTTGCTTGGACTTCTGCCCATCCTCTTTGAGGCATGTGCCACAGACTCCAAGGTAAATTTTCCACACTGTGTGGATCAAAAGCAGAATATAGGCCCAATGGATTGGCAGGGTCTCTCTTGTCCTCCTTAAGAAACCCAAGCCTGTGGGCCATAGTCTGGTCTTATTAGAGGGATTGCAGCTTCTCTTTTCCCAGAATTTCATGTCTCTCCCAGAAGTCTCCCCATGGAGTGAGGAGCTTCCTTCTCTTTGGCTGAGCTGTATGGCTGCCTGCCTCTGATGAGGTCTCTAAAGTTCTCCTAGTGGCTGACACCATTGATGTCTGGTGAGATCTGTGGCCTGCCAGTGCCCACAGTATTTGCTGAGGCCTCTGTCTGGGCTGGTGAGGTTTCTGAACCACTGTGCAAGAAAGTCCCTTAGATCCTGCTCCTGTCCCTTGAGTTTTGATAAAGTCCTCTTGTGTGGCTTGACAGATGTTACAGTTGAGTGGGTTGGGTCTTGCATAACTCAAGCTTACATGTCAGAGTACATCAAAGTTTGTTAATGATCAAGGGGCAGGAGCAATAGCAGGCAATAAAGTGATGAAAAAAAAGGTCCTTATTGCCTCAGGTTTCCAATATATATAGGATCACATACATATGACCCAGGTAGCCCACACTGTCTTACTGATATTACTAATCTGCCACCCCAGGCATTGTGACCTCCCAAGCTTAAACCCAGATGTCTTAGTTACTGTTCTCACTGCTGAGACAAAATCCCTAACACCCAAAGATAAAGGATGAAAGGTTTGGCTCACAGTTTGTAGCGGTTTCGGTCAGTAATTGTCGGGCTCCAACATAGAGTGGTATAATATATGGGCATTGAAGAGGAGGAACAGTTCATGGTGGGAAGAAGGTAGCAAAGTGGTAGGGGATGACCATAACTCTTTATGTCCCTTATACCTTATATAGGCTATTTAGGGTGGGCAGCATTCTTTTAATCCTGGTGCCCTTGATCCTAGCATTGTACCATGGGTCCATTCTAGGGTCACACACTCTAGAACCAATCACCTCTGAAAAAGTCCCACCTGTGACCACATGAAGCTTGGGGATAGACACCTAAGCACCAGCCATAACACCAGATAACCATGAGGGTGGGCCTTAGCTGCACATGGGTATTTATTAGGGGGGTATGGTCTTGCCACTTGAAGGAAGAGGAGAGAGTGACTTATCTCCTTTGTTTCTAACTATGCTATGCTAGTCCTCCTACAACCACAAAAGTTGCTCTTCCTGTTCTCCAATGAGCTGACCCTTCTACAAAGCATTTTCAGTTTTATTGTACAGGCTTGTGGAAGAAATCAAGCAGCTCTAATCCTAGATCTAGAAAATGTTACTTCTCCTCTTTAACTGATGAGAAAAGTGAAGTAATTTTCATTTTCTCTTAGCAAATACTTTTCAAAGTGAGGATAATTTATAAGTACAAGAGAATAATAAGGCACCACGTTTCAGTTCATGATTATTATAAGCATGATATGAACATTATAAGAGAACTGGGTATCATCCAGTAGGCATCCTTTCCATGTTCTATTGTATAGACAGGAAATCAGATGGAGGCAGAAAGACATATCTCACCCCGGTGCATGGTTTTCTTCGCAGTAATATGAGATTATTCCTCCCATCACTTCAGCCATAATCTTCCCCCTCAACATTGTCTGATGACCCAGATCCTGAACGGTTGCCTCTTGCTTTTTACCCTTTTCCTATCACAGACAATAATCTTAGAATTCTGAGATGACAGCACAGCCTAGGGAGCACCACAGAGATTTATTTTCTTTGCAATTTTTACTAATAAAGTACAGCTTTCAAATTATCATTCTTTCTTTCTCTCTCTGTCCCTGTCTCTGTCCATCTGTCTGTCTGTCTATCTGTCTCTTTCTTTTTCTGTTCCACCAAAGGAAGGAGGCCAGGAGCGGCATATCATGTTCTTGTCGTGTTAGTGAATGGTAGAAATGGTAGCACCTGGGATAAAGAAAGCGACTGAAGCCGGAGGCCAGAAGCTGGTGACCCCAGTATACACCCTAAGGCAGGGCTCTCCGTGTGATGGTTTTAAAAAGGAAAATAACAACAAAAGAAAAACCCACCTTACACGTGTACAAAACAGTAAACACGGAGAAGTGACATTTTGTATTCAAAAGCAGGGTGGGGAACCCACCCTTTGGAACCTGGTTTGTTTTTCAGTAGTGTCCCTAAACTCCTCGCCCAGCTGCTCATGGAGGAAGTCTTCCCAGACAGGCCTGGGGATTCCCCTGGAAGGCAAAGCCAGAGTCATTTCTGTCTCTACCTCACATTAATTGTTTTCAAAGAAAATTACTTCAAACTAATGGAATCCTTTCCACTTATCATTTTCCTGTCTCCTCAACAGGGAAACTGCTATACAAGAACTTTGACTTACGGAAAGTATCTCAAACTTTTGAAAGGACTCATAACTCTTAATGTTTATAGAATTAAGATCTCTTGGGTCTTAAAAATACACACTTGTTTTAAACAGTTTTCTTCCTTCTGCTCATCTCTTACCAAAATTTTCCCATCAAGATCAAACTAAATAGAATTTCTCGCTATAGATTTCAGCATATAATATGGATAATAGTAACTTCCACAGTGTGTCACCATGTAAACAAAGGAAACACTTGTCATAATTCAGACTTGACTTCAAAACTATACGAATATTTTTTGTCTTTTTTTTTTTTTTTTTTTTTTGTCTTTTTGAGGCAGGATCTCACTGTACAGTTCAGGCTGGTCTTAAGCTCATTTGTAGCTCAGGCTGGTCTGAAACTCACAATAATCCTCCTGCCTTAGATTCCCGAGTGCTGGGATTACAGGCTTACACCACCATGCCTGGCTAAACTATACGAAGTTTATTTGTTCACTATATTTTCATGAGTCAGACAAAATAACATTTGGGTATGTTCTAAGAGCATAGACTAAGAATATATAATGCCAATTATTTAATAATATTAATATGAACAATTTATGTAAATAATTTTTTAAATTTTATGTATTTGTTATAGGGTCTTTCTAGATGGATTGGATCAGTAATGCTCCTGTCTCAGCCTCCCCAGTACTAGGATTGCAGGCATGTGACACCATGCCCAATCTCTGTGGTCAGGCTGGGGGCAGAGGGGTATGCAGTAAGGGATTGAATCTGGGTCCCTGAGCTTGCCAGGCAGTCTTTTAGACTGCTGAGCTATCTGCCCCACCCACTAAATTCACTTCTAAAACTTATCCATGTATTAAAGATATTTATATAATAATACTTACTGTATAATCTTTATTGAATAGTGTACAATAATACATAGATTTAATGTAGTATACACATACAGTAGAGTATATAACAGTATATATAATATAAAATAATGCTTATTGAATAATACTTATATGATATTACTTATTCAGATCTCTTCTATGGATTTATTTTTTATTATAATTTTTGTTAATGATGAACTATGATAAAAAAAGAAGATTGTTTTTACTATTTTTATCTAAACCTTGAAAATAATATTGTGTGAACATCACAGGTATTTTAAAAGTCTCTTTCAGATGATCCTGCATAGTTTTCTCTTTCTTCCATGTATGGTCTTGTTTAGAGTGGAGACTTGGCTTGCAAGATAAAATGAAACCATTAGAAGACAAAGGGGCTGGGGAGATGGCTCAGTGGAAAAAGCACTTCCCTGGAGAGCGCAGGGGGCTGAGTTCAATCTCTGGTTCTGCCAAAAAAAAAAAAAAAAAAAAAAAAGACAAACAACTAGTATATTAAAGAGTAAAGACTACATTTGGCAGTTATGAGTTTCTGGGGTTCAGGTGGCTATTTGCTAACCCTGAATCCAAAGGGTGATTAAATCTGACTAAAAACTGCACCATGCTCCTCCAGGGTTTTCTCCTAGCTTTGATTTAGCACAGCGTTAAGTTCTCAGCTGGCTTTGGCCTTCCATGTCGTCTACAACCTAACGGGCACTCACTCGGCACTCGGTATGATGTTGGTGCTCGTGGTGTTGCTGAAAATGATAGAGAAGCCCCAGGCTAGCACATTTGACTCTAAAAGAGGTCTTCAGGCAATGGCTGTAAGAACGACAAAGAGTCGCTGATACCCTCTAAGGCTCTAGAAATCATGTTGACAAAGAATTTTGCCTAATTTCTCTTCAATGAGATTGAATTGATATGAAAATCATAAGCTTGAAAATTCATGAAATTTTGCTTCCGTATGCATATATACTTTATATAGGTTGGTATTTACATACAACAAGCAAACAAAAATGCTGTCATATGATTATAATCTGTATCTAGGAAATGTTTTTCATATGTATGCCTTCATTTTATTGAAATTTAAAAAAAAGTTTCATGTGTTTGCCTTGATTTTCTAAACTAAATGAGAGATGCACCTGATTTTTCTTCTTTTAAGCAGCAAATTAGCTGCTTAAATATGAAAAGAGAAATTTGTTTAGTATTTTTGATATCAAGATTTCCTAACATGATGTAAATCTTAATTTTTCTCCCCTTCCCCACAGAACACTGATGCTGTCCTTGCCTGAAATAGTGAAAGAAATGCTAGAACCACAGCAGATAGATTGGGTGCCAGGCTTGCTTGATTTATGTGGATTTTATTTCCGGCAGTTCTCTGGGCACTGAGAACAATAGAAGGATGTCTCCAGTGTTTTCTTCTTCTTCTTTCTTTTTTTCCTGTCTTTGGTTTATTTGCACAAAGAGCATAGGAGGACACCAGCCCCCCAGTGATGGGTCGCATTAGTCTTCTATCTTCACATCAACAGTTAAGAGGCTTTTACTGTAGAGCCTTCATGGGGCCTGGGCAGCTTTGGGGGTCTAGGAAGCTTGGGAGCCTGGGCTGGAGCAGAAGTTGGAGCCTGGCCTTGGCTGAGTCTTAGCCTTTGGCCAGCAAATCCTGCAACCGTTGGCAACGCAGGCATGGATACACTACCTAAACTTGGGGTGGGCAATATAGGCAAGTTGAGTGAGCCTGTGGTTTACTCCCTTTGGGGTGATCTTAGGCTTGATAAAGGCCTTGATAGCCTCAGCATGTGCACTGATGGCCTTAGCATTGCATATTCTTGAAGCCCTTCTCATTGTGCTTCTTGGCGAAATGAATGTTTCAAAGGAAATTGGGATCTACCCCCTTCAGATATTCGTGTCTTTGTGACGGTGGTTTCTTGCTGTCATTTCTGTGCCACTTTTCGGAGTCTTTGTGTGTGGCATGGTATTTGGACTTGGTTATGACCACACCGTAAACTGTGGCTGCCTAGAGCCTGCAATGAGAAAAAGAAAAAAGATAAAAATAAAAACAAAATGGACATTCCCTGTTCTATTCTCCATTTCAATGCAGAGCAGGAATGATATTTGCAGGATTTTAAGATCTATGTCTAAGGGCCAGCCAAATAACTCGCTGGATTAAAGCACCTGCCAGCAGGCACAGGGGCCAGGGTTTGATCCCCAGGCCTACCGTGCCAGACCTGCCCCCGGGGGTGAGCTGACATGGCAATTGAGACTGGGTGTGCTGGAATCCCAGCTCTTGGGAGTAATCCCAGCCCTTGGGAGGCTATAAATAAGCAGAATGCTCCAAGTCTCATCCAAGTCTCATCTAGTGGTGAGACCTTGAACACACCCTGTAGAACCTTCTCTAAAATAGAAGAAAAGTAAGATCTATGTCTAAAATACACAAAGATCCCTTTCTTAAACATGAAAAGGACTCAGATTTTGTGCTAAATTTACAAATGATTAAAAAGAGATCTAGCTTACATATTCTCTTTTTGAAAAATGAATTCACTGTCATATGCCCCTAGGTGGTTACAGGGAAACCTTCTTATCCTCTTCCTCCCTGTGGTCTCTTCTTCCCATTTATGGAGTATCTTGCAGAGTTTGCTGTACATAGCTATATTGTGATTAGAGCTCTTCCCGATCAGCTTAGCTTCTTGGTTTTAAGAATATTTCTCACTTGTTTTCTGCTCATAAAAACTCCTGTTGGTGGGTAAGTAATGACGAAGGGCGGCAGACAAGCAACCCCTCGTACATTTCTGGAGAAGTAATTAGCGCGCTAGGCCCTCTAGAGTCATGGGTGGTATATTGCAGCCTGTAGGTGGTGCGGCATGGCTGATTTTACTCCACCCACACAACTCTAATCAACTTAGGTATTCGAAAGCAGAGGTAAGACAACAGCAGCAGATGGGAGAAAATGCGTTTATAAGCAATAGATATATGTTTTATGAGTTGAATAGTGAATCTACAGACACTCATTAGACACTTAATGTCACACCCACAACTAATGGCAGAAGTAGATAAATCTCTGTAAGCCCTTTAATGTACATTTTAACCAACACTGATAAAGAACTCTGGGCTTAGATTTCACAATAAGAAAAAAATAAATAATTCAGACTAGGCATTCTCACTTTTCACCTTCCCCTAAGGGCAGCCATGCTTGACATTAGCTCCAGAGACATTTACTGTGGCATAAGGGAGCCCAGAAAATTGAACTACAGAGAAGCGTATTACTTAGCGTAGTAAAAGCAGGAGTGCTTATTTCTATGCAAATGTTCCATTTCCTGTTGACAATGTCAAGCTAAATATTTAATTGATCTTATTAAACATGTTCAGGTATTTTGACATCACAGGTTGTGAATTTAAAATGAGAATATATTGATTAAGATAAGGTTTCGGAATAAAAATTCTTCTACCCCTGTCATGAGCTCTCATAAATATCTTGGCTGAAAGCACTTAGCATTTCTGTGTCTGCAGTTCTCAGGCCAGTTTCCAAACTGTTAATCAAGAGTGATGGACAGCATATCTGGCCTAAGTAAGTAACAGATATGGAGCTCCTATTCCAAAGAAATGTATTTCTTAATCCTATGATGGCAATGAGTGGAATACTAATCCCATCCTCCACCCCATCTTCCTATCACCTTTCTGGTCTCTGACAAGTGAAAGCAAATACATAACTTACATTGCACTGGTACCTAGTCAAAGCCTGTCTGACATCACTAATTGATAACAGCACTCTTGGCTCTTGGGCTGAGATGCGGCGACAGAGTCCTTGTCAATATGGATTTCTAAGAAGCCACTCTTAGTTCAGAGTTGTCTCCTGAGATGAAGCCTGCTTCTGTGCTGCTGATCCCACTCTACAAGGCCAGGCTGGCCTTCCAGCTCTTTGTGGACTGATCCCTGAACTTTTATACAGCAAAGCCTCATCCCTATCTTCCTTTGTGCACCTTTCCTTGCCTTTTTGAAAATACAAAGCTAAGTCCTGCCTTTCTGTCTGGCTCAGAGGAGGGGCTTGGCTGTCTAGGCTTTAAGCACTGTCTTCTCAGGCTGGTTATTGGTGCTCCAAAAGGGGTACATGCAAAGTGGAATGACAAGAAAGTTTAGCATGAAAAGCTGAAACAAACTCCTCGCTTTAATCTCTGCTTGCTTTAATAGCTATAATTAGCACACTGCTTATAGGTCTCACTTATGCAAAAAATGCTTTTATCACTCAAAATGTGCTTTAAATCTTGAAAAGATCTGCTCTCCTTTCTCTTTGTCTGAAAAACAAAACAAAACAAAGAAACAAAAGTCAAAAACAAGAATTAGCTGGGAATGAAAAGTAGTGAAGTTAACAGTTTAGTTTATATTCTTTAATCCATTAATTTAATCAGTAGTTATTTGACTTCTGCACTGTGCCAGAGGTAGAGACCTCAGCAAGAGGGAAGCAGAAAGCTAACAGACTTTCAAGAGCTTCTGGTCCAAATGGAAGAGATGAGTTAATCAAACAATGCACAAAGAAATAAATAAAATCTAGGATATATCCTAGGAGAGAAAATAGAGAGACTTGCAAACACAGGACAGAAGTCTGATTGAATCTGGCAGAACCGCAGGCTGTTCTGATGATATTTGGTTGAAGCTACACTCTGAAGGCTGACTTTGTCAGGTGGAAGGGAGGGAGAGCAAAGCAGGACAGCCTGCAAGGCAGGGGAGGGCAATATCTTGGGTGGGAGGCCTGTGGGACTCCTGGAGAACTGAGAATAATACCCAGCAGGAAAGGGGTCGCCTGGGTGGAAGGTGCCACGAAAGAGAGGTGTGAAGAACGATAGACATTTGAGAGCTGGTGGGCCATGGCAGTGGATGCAGCTCAAGTGTTTTCAGAAAGGGAATCAGAAGGTGCTTTTTATTTGTTCCTGGAAACTACCCCTGTTTTGGAAACTAACATGGAAAAGGACTGGAGCAAATAACAATAGACAAGAGGGTACTGCTTTTACTCCATGACTTGATTATAGTTCGGCAAAGATGACAATAATAGAGATAAAGGGGAGTTCACAGATGTTAAAACTACTTAAAGGAAGGAAAACCAACAGTATTATATGATGATGTGGGTGGAAGTCGGCACCGGAGAGGTAGGGGTAAATGATATTTTTCAATACTAATCTGTACACATAGATTGAGTTTCCTGCTGTTCCTTGAGAGAGTAAGCACTGGGGAAAGATCTTGAGGATTTAGGTCATGGATTTTATGACATGCTAGTGAGGCTTCCAAATACAGTTGGCAAACAGCTGGATATACTGATCTGGATTGCTTTGGGATAGAAAAGCAAACATCGGAGTCATTGACATATCCACTTCTATCCTGATTATGTCCATAAAAATGTATTCAGCTCACCAAAGACATTTTGCCACTTAACTTATCACTCATAAACCCAGCTTCCCATCATAGACAGATTTTATATTTTTTAGAGATGAATTAGTTTCTAAATTATTTCATCTGCTTGGAGGTGTTGGTCGTAGGGTGGGTTTACGGACATGTGTTCATTGAAATCTGCACACCAAATGCGGGGTAATGTATTTTACATTCATAATCTCTTTACTCACCCCTACACCCAAGGAATACACACAATTACACATGGGGAAGAATGAAGCTCAGCTGTATACAAGAGACACACTTAATACAAAAAGACATTCATAGGCTCAAAGTCAAAGGATGGAAAACAATACTGCATGCCCCAGCACCTCAGAAAAAAGCAGGAGTAGCAATTCTGTTCTCAGACAGTCTCAACTTCAAACCAAGAATGATCAAACGACACAAAGAAGGCCACTATATATTGGTCAGGGGAAAAATTCA